>JASFAX010002806.1:0-44639 GCA_030737875.1 Allium sativum
CTAACAACTCAAGATCATGAGTAGGATATCTCTTCTCATGCGGCTTCAACTGACGGCTAGCATAAGCAACTACATTGCCTCTTTGCATTAATACCGCACCAATACCTTCAATAGAAGCATTTGTATAGACTTTCAAATCTTGATTGCCATCAATAATGGTCAACACTGAAGCAGTAGTCAACCTTAATTTCAGCTCTTGGAAAGCTGCCTCACATTCAGGTGTCCAATTAAACTTTGTATGCTTCTTGGTAAGCTTCGTTAATGGACAAGATAGCTTTGAGAAATCTTTAACAATTTTCTGATAATAGCCAGCCAATCCTAGTCTGACTTCGGTAGGCATACTAGGCTGCTTCCAATCTTGAATGGCTATGATTTTACTGGGATCCACTGAAATTCCTTCCTTCGATACTACATGACCGAGGAACTTTACTTCTTCTTGCCAGAATAAGCATTTAGAAAATTTGGCTTTTAAAACATTCTTTCTCAGGATTTCCAAAACTTCTTCCAAATGCTTCTCATGCTCGGTAGTTGATTTAGAGAAGATTAAAATTATCATCAATGAAGACCAGCACAAATTTATTCAAGACATCGCGAAATACTCGATTCATTAAATCCACAAAATAAGAAGGAGCGTTACATAAGCCAAACGACATTACTAACCATTCATAAAATATGTTTGGACCTCTGAAAGCTGTCAAAGGAACACATTCTTTGGCAATCCACAGTTGATGGAAACCTATAGCTAGTTCCATTTTTGAAAATACCTTCGCTCTCCAATAAATCATCTATACGGGGCAATGGATATTTATTCTTGAGCGTAAGGTTGTTGAGGTCTCGGTAATCAACACATAATCTGAAAGTACCGTCTGACTTTGGAACAAACACTACTGTTGCACCCCAATTTGAAAAGCTAGGCCTGATATGACCTTTCCATAAAAGCTGTTTAGTTTGATTACCCAATTCTTCTTTCTCTTTCCACGACATTCTTCAAATAGGATGCACTACTGGCCTTGCATTCGGAACTAAACCAATCCTGATGTCAATTTCTCTACGTGGAAGTAAACTATCAACTTCTTTGAACACATCCGCATAATTTTTAACTACAAGAATATTTTCAATAGCAGTGGGAGAAACCTCAAAAGCAGCCCAAATTTCTTTTTTTGTCTGAATCTGAGCCTACGTCGGGTATAACATTATTTGCAAGCTTCGTTTTAACTTTAACAACTCTTTCTGCACATCCAACCTCGACTTTATGTTTAGTTAGCCAATCCAGCCCAAGAATAATATCAAATTCAGGAAAATCCATGATGATCAAGGTACAAGGAAATCGATATTGGGAAAAAGAGATGGGCACTTTACAACACGAACCAAGGACAAGAGAACTACCGATTGGATTATGAACTTTAATCGATTCTTTAAGATTCCTTAATTTTAGATTTAGCTTCTTAACTGTATTACTCGAAATGAAGCTTTGCGACGTGCCCGTATCAAACAATAATGTAACAGGAATATTGTTGACAGTGAGAGTGCCTTCTAAAACATCTGGACTTTGCTAACAATCTGAGGACATTGCGGCATCTATCATGTTATTGACTTGAGCTTCTGTGATTGCTTTCAAAAGTCAGGAATCTCGCTTTATATGACCTGGTTTATGGCAAAGATTGCATTCCCTGGTCTCTTGAGACTTCTTATTGGATTTAGATCCATCATTCTTTCGTTTCTTCGAAGATTTGCGATTTATCGACAAATGTCCTTGCCTATTGCAATTAGAGCATGTGGCAGTCGTTAATGATTCTTTCTTAGATTTAACCCCTCTTCTTATCAGCTTTAGGCTTCTTGCTGACCTCGGGCTTTGTGCTTGCCTCAGGGCTATCATTTTCAAACTTCCTTTCATTACTAGAACTACCTTCCTCTTCATCTTCCAAACCATGTTACTTATCAATATACTCATAGCGATAAGCCATTTGTATCATCTCAAAAAAGGAAGATTCACATGAGCAAGTGCTCTACCTTCGTATTTCTTCCGAAGTCCTTTGATAAATCTCAGATTCTTCCTTATAGATCCCGAATTAGTTCTGGGGCAAAGCGGGAATTTTCATTGAATTTATTCTGATATTCCTGGATGGTCATATCTCCTTTTTTTTCAAATTGTAAAACTCATCATATAGCTGCTCAGTTGCTTCTGGAGGAATAAATCTTTCTTTGAACATTTACATAAATCTATCCCAGGTAATATTACCCTCTGGATTTTCCTCCGTAATAGTTTCCCACCAGATTAAAGCTTCGTCTTTGAGTGCCCAAGATGCCAGTAATCTTTTCTAATCATCTCTCAGCTTTAAGCCTTCAAAAATTCTCTCAAAAGAACGCATCCGCGCTTGTGTTTCAATAATAGATTCTTTGCTCGAGAATGGTACTCCATCTAGATTTCGATACTTCATTACTATAGCTTCTAGATTGGGTTCTAGTTGTGGGAGCACGGTTGGCTCATTTGATTATTGAACCAAAGATTTACTTCTTCTGTTTCTGCCACTCATTTTCTACTATGTCTGCAAATAGCAGACAAAGAGGCAGGCCAACAGAAAAGATATTATAAATCATAGAAACAAATATTTAAATGTAAATGAATCTATGGAGGTGTATTTTATTTTTCTAAACTCATTATAGGACATTTCTAATCCTAGTTATGATGAGTCATTCATCTTAGAATACTACTGATTCTATTTTTGTCAAGTTTGTTAATATGTTATATTCCAGGGCTAAGTTTAACCATTAGCTTCGATACCAACTGTGATAACCCCAAACTACCGTACCACGGAAGCAAGGATATCATTGGAATATAACACATAAATAATAACAGCAAAATAGAAATATAAAATTATAGCAGATAATGTACATCAAATTACACTGGAAATAATATATCATCAGAGTTACACAGCATAATAGGATCATACTTAGTACATAATACAGTTTTCAACTTAATATAAAATGTTTGCAGCAGAATCAAACATAATATACTAAATGAAGTCTGAACAGCATAATAAAAATGGTAGGATCCATCTTCAGTTCCATAGCTATCCACAATAAGTCTGCTAAAACCTGAATACAAGACTGCCCATATGTAAAAGAGGGCAAACGAGTTTGCAAAGTGAAACAAACTACGAGTCAGTCATGGGACTGGTATGAGAAATCTGCTTAACCTATTTAATAATAAGGCTAATCATAGGACCATGCCGCGAACACGGAATGGGTTTACTCCATTGGATTACCAGTGCATAAATAAAGTAAATCGTTAAACAACGCAATGCTTTTTAGAGAAAATGAAACCATTATAAGACTCAAGTCCAATCACACAATGCAACGTAAACTAGATGATATTGTTTTACCTTATAATGGTAAAAATGCTTGATATGATAAAACGGATTTGATATTACTATTAGTGTATATATGTTTCAAAAACATTTCAATCAAAATGTATCAATCATATACGGCATAACTACCATATACTATGTCGCCAAATATAGGTTTACAATCAAAACCGCATGGGGTCGTATTGGAAATTGGATTTCCATCATGAACCAAGGCAAGGGATCATCCTTACTGAATTAGAGACTCTCTAGCCCGAGCCTCAGGACTCAGCCGCAACTGCACCTGGAGCCATAGGGCCAGTCCACAACTAACGTTAGTGGATTATATATAATTCCTGAACAATACGTCTCCCCGCCCTATGGGGCGTAAATAAAGAGCAACTAGGTACTCCAATCCGAGGTACCTCGCTTTCCATCATCCACATAAGTAAAAAATGTATGGGCTCCATACCATGACACTACTCCTAGCTAGAAAGAGATACATGTTCTCCCTGGATCCTTCTCCCGTTTCTGGTTCATACCGGGGTGTGAGGCTCGCGAAGTAACGCTATACACAAAGCTATGCTAAATAAAGTTGTGCTTTGATCATCAACCACAAGGCTCGGCTTTTCAACAGTAAGCCTTGATCATTTGCATCTTGGCATGCCACGCTGACAATTCTCGCCATGCGACTGGCGTCTATCAATATATAACCTCTGAGCTCGTACATCTCAGAGAAGGGTGTTAAGCAAGAGAATAAATTCTCCTCCACAAAACATATATATTAAATAGAAATCAATCAGCACCGAATAAAATCCAATGTCGCACATAATCCATTTTCAAGTCCATTCTGGGTCTGAACGAAATCGGAGACACCTTATTCCTCGTTCCATATGTCCAATACGGAAGAGGGGCTCTCGCATACCCGGACAATCAACAAGTACGTCCAGACAACTACCACTGTAACCCTTTCAAGGCAGCAACTCCAATCCAAGGCATCAGTAGTCATCCATTCGATGTGAAGATCGTCGGTCTTCAATCACCGTCTTCAAATCTTCGACTTCCAATCGTCGTATAGTTATTTGAAATGATATTTAACTCATCCCTTTCAAATAATTCACGAATATATGTAATTTAAATCATTTCTTTTAAATCCATATCGTTTATAATATTTTATCGCTATTTTTATTTATATAAAAATATCCATTTTTAATTAAACGACGCTTCAGGTCATTACACGGCCCTGGCGCTGTTTTCATCAAAATTTGATTTACACATTTCTCAAAATCTAACCGTTGGATCTTAGTAAATTTTATATCGTTGGAAAGATCTTTCCAAAGCGAACCCAACGGTTCCAGCTTTGGGAAAATTCGATGATCGGATCCCTCGGTCTAATCGTTTAAATTTACGATTTCAAATCGCGAACTACAGCTGCGCGATTCGTTTTATTTTAATATATATATAAATCGTTCAACGATTTCAACACTATTTCCTTTTTACCATATAGTTAATATCATTTTAATGAATCATAATTTCATTAAAATATAATTTTTAACGTTAAATTATTTTTACCAATCTTGAATATCTTTTATATGAAATCTTACATTACATTAAAAATGTAATTTTTAATGTTAAAAACATATTCATTTTAACATTGAATCTTTTATATGAAATCATACATTACATTAGAAATGTAATTTTTAATGTTATAAACATTTTCATTTCAACATTTATTTCTTTTACATGAAATCATATATTACATTAAAAGTATAATTTTCCTTATCTTTCTTTTATTACATTAAAAATGTAAATCTTTCTTATGTAATCCTTTATTACATTAAAAATGTAAATTCTCTTATGTAATCTTTTATTACATTGAAATGTAAATTCTCTTATGTAATCCTTTGTTACATTAAAATGTAAATTCTCTTATGTAATCGTTTGTTACATTAAAATGTGTTTTGTCAATTTCAATCAATTTGGATCAACCAGAAAATGGACATTTTTCAAACGATCTCCAAATTTGATGAAATTAATTTTGTTAGGACCGTATCGTCAAAATATGGGTAGATTTATTTTTCGGGAATTTTTAGAATCCAAATGTGGCCCCGGTAAATTAAAGTGTTCGATCAAATTAAAAAATAAAATGTTTAATTATTTAATTTGTAGAAAAATAGATTGAAACAGTCGAATAGGCTGATGAGACCTAGCCCATTGTGTCCAGAACAAGGGTAATTAGCTAGGGGCAACAGTCGTTGGGCCTCATTTGGAGTCCAGACCGATAAACAACTGATTTGTTAAATAAAATAGTATTAAATAATAAAAATTTTTTTGAAATTGGTATAAAATTTATTAGGCTTTCAGTCCAAAATGAAACTGATACATCAACCAGTTCAGAACTATACACATGTAATAACACATTCAGTTAAACACAAAACTTTCCCAAATTAATCCAAACCTAATCATGGCGGCGGCAGGGGTTCAGGAAGAACAGATGGAGTATTTCGGGTTCGAAAGAACATCCCCTCAAGATATTCAGCTACAGTACGAGCTTCGTTATCTACCTGGGTGGAGGTAATTCTTCGATTCATAATTGATTTCAGTTTAATCGCCACTTCATTCAAGATTCGCATGCTAATTTCCTCTTTTGTTCGTGCTTTGCTTTGAAATGTTCACTGGTTGCGCTCTTTCCAAATCCACCATACTAAAGATGTGAGCAGGATGCTATCTATCTTGTCTTTCATATCTTTGGGATTCCACTTTACGGCCAGATAATTTATTAATTGTGTTAGATCAGTGCAATAAAGATTGCGGTTTAACTTCTGATAGCATGCATGAATAACTTGTTGTGAGAAATTGCAATTGAAAAATATGTGTTTGTGAGACTTAACCTCATCTTCACACAGTACACATGCACTGGAATTAGTCATTCCCCAATTACATAAGCGATCATTGGTAGGTAATCTTCCTTTGATTGCTTTGTAAGTTGTAAATGACATTTTTGGCAAATTACATTTGTTCCAGACCAGTTTTGCCCAATCACAAACATCAGATGTCTGATACAATCATAAGCCGATTTAACAGTAAATTATTCATCATGTTTCCAAGCCCAAACATCACTATCCCTGCCATGATATATAGAGGTGTATTCAATGTGTCGTTTTTGATTTTCTAAGAGAGGCAGTGGTAGTTCAGTTAGATGCCAAGTATTGTTATCAAAGATTTGAGATACACAAACATTTGGACTGCCATAATCTGAATAAGTGCCCCAGCCTACCATATCAATAATAGAACTACCATTAATCCAAGGATCACGCCAGAGATTCGTATTTCTACCATTTGCAATCTGTCTTTCACAATTTTTTGCGAGAATATCACGAACTCTGAGAATGGCTTTCCAAGTTGACGACGCATTATTATCAAAAGCCATAGTCCAGAAATTATCTTTAATATATCTTCTACGCATCCAACGTGCCCATAGTCCATTAGAAGAAATAACTTTCCATGCCAATTTTAAAGTGTAAGCATCCTTCATGTCTCTTATGTTTCTCAAGCCAACCCCGCCTTCCTTCTTTGGTTTGCATTACTCTTGAAGTATTAAATAATATATATATATATATATTAAAAAAATTCACAAAACCCTAATCATTAATACACAGCCACCGTTGTCTTCGTTGGATGGCCCAAAACATCCGATTTTAAAACCCTAATCGATTTTGATCCAAACAATTTCAATCCAAATTTTTAAAACAAAAATGGAAGAGGTGAGTTTGATCTTCATTTTCATAAGGTTGTGATGGAATTTTGTGTTCTGTACTGAGAGATTTTGGAGCTTAAACTCCTATGATTCACACCCAAATCGAAGCACCGGGGGGGGGGGGGGTGCGAGTTGCTTGAAGTTCAGGGCGTCGGAAGGGGAGACACAGGCGCTTCTGGTGGTAGGTTCCGATTGGGGACATGGTGCTCGCGGAGGCGGCGATTGTGGAGGTTGGTTTTGAATGGGTTTGGATTCGTTTGTTCAAAGTTAAACAAAGGAGAAGACGACCGATTTTTCTAAAGAGGTAAATAAAAAAATTAATATTTATTTAATTATATTAATAATTTATTAAATGATTAATCTTTAAAAGGTCCTAACTTGTTCAAACAGCAACCAAATCGGACGAATTCAGAAGCGTTGGAATCAGAACGACGAGATCTACATTTCAGAAGAGACTACATAATTATTAGAGCCTTCTACAATTTTAGAAGAGATAAAAAAGCAAAGTGAGACTTCTGAATCCAAATTAAATAAATAAAAGTTATATTAGGTTGCAGACAGAGTTTAGAAACTCCTAACGTCGTCGTCCACAGACCATGGACGACTTGATTGTATTGTGATGTGGAATTGGTTGATTTTTGGTGATTAATTTTGGTTGAAACAAAATTGGATGATATTGTGGCAATAGATTGCCTAGAAAAAATGTATTAGGAAATTAAACCCCTTGTAAACGCCGTGAGGCCTAAGGTAGCGCGAGGAGCCGTACTAGGGACAGTGCTGTTTTAATTACCCTGCCGTTATGCTGCCGAAAGTTTCTGAAATATTCTTATGATATAAAATATTCATGTTATTATATATTAATTGTTTGAATAATATGAAAATTAGATTTAATATATATATATATATGAAAATGATCATTATATGTCAACATTAAATTCAAATTTTTGTTGTAAATCAAAATTGGTCATTTGTTAAATAAAAATGTATTCACATTTGAAATTTACATTTTTAATGTAAATAAAACATTAAAAATAAACATTGCGATATAAAATGTATTTACTTTGAAATTTACATTTTTAATGTATATGAAACCTTAGAAATAAACATTTTGAAATAAAAATGTATTGATATTGGATTTTACATTTTTACTGTAACTACAACATTAAAAATAAACATTTTGAAATAGAAATGTATTGATATTGGATTATACATTTTTAACGTAAATGCAACATTAAAAATAAACATTTTGAAATTGAAATGTATTGATATTGGATTATACATTTTTAATGTAAATGCAACATTAAAAATAAACATTTTGAAATAAAAATGTTTTGACATTGGATTTTACATTTTTAATGGAAATGCAACATTAAAATAACATTGTTATAATATAAATGTTTTACATTAAAATTTGCATTATCATGTAAATGAACCTTTTAAAAATAGCCATTGCAATAACAAAAATGTTTTCTTTGAAATTTACTTTTTATTGCAAATGAAACAATAAAAAATTTCATTGTTATATAAAATATGTTTTCTTCGAAATTTACATTTTTAATGTAAATGGAACTTTAAAGATGATCATTAGTTAAATAAAGATGTTTTACATTGAAATTTATATTTTTAGTGAATCATTAAAAATACTCATTGGTTTGAAATGAAAATATAGTAACAATAAAAATTCACATTTTATTGTATATGAGAAAACATTAAGATTTACATTTTCAACGCAAATGAATCGTAGGAAAAGATGCATTGTTTGTTAAATGTGTTAACATAAAAAGATTACATTTTTAATGTAATAAAAGAAATAAATAAAAAGATTACATTTTTAATGTAATAAAGGAATGAAATAAAAAGATTACATTTTTAATTTAATAAAAGAATGAATAAGGAGATTACATTTTTAATGTAATAGATGAATGATTAAAAAGATTACATTTTCTTTTTAAATGTAAGATAGAATCATTAAATTATTCAAGTTTGAATAAAATATATTGAAATTAAAAATTACATTTTTAATGTTAGTATGATTTCGTATAAAAGAAATCAATGCTGAAATGAAATTGTTTATGACATTAAAAATCACATTTTTAATGTAATATAGGGTTTCATATAAAGAAATCAATGTTGAAATGAAAATGTTGTTGAAATCGTTGAATGATTTATATTTATATATACTTATATATTTATATATAAATATAAATTAAAATAAAAGGAATCACACTGCTACAGTTCGCGATTTGAAATCGTAACTTCAAACGATTATACTGAGAGATCCGACCGTCAGATTTTTCGAAAACTGGAACTGTTGGGTTTGCTTTGGAAAGATCTTTCAAACGATATAAAATTTGCTAAGATCCAACGGTTAGATTTTGAGAAATGTGTAAATCAAATTTTGATGAAAACATCGCCAGGGCTAGGAAATGACCTAAAGCGTCGTTAAATTAGAAATGGCTATATACATATATATTAAAATAGCGATAAATCGTTATAAAATATTATAAACGATATGCAATGAAAAGAATTGATTTAAATTTTATATATTTGATAATTATTTGAAAAGGCCGAGTTAAATCTCATTTCAAATAATTATACGACAATTGGAAATCGAAGATTTGAAGACGGGGATTGAAAACCGGCAATCTTCACATCGAATGGATGAGTACTGATGCATTTGATTGGATTTGCTGTCTTGAAAGGGTGACAAAGGTAGTTGTCCGGACGTACTTGTTGATTGTCTAGATATGTGAGAGCCTCTCTTCCGTATTGGACATATGGGACAAGGAATAAGGTGTTTTTGGTTTCGTTCAGACCCAGAACGGACTTGTAAATGGATGTATGCCTGACACTGGATTTTATTCTGTGCTGATTAAATTCTATTTAATATATATATGTTTGGTGGTGGAGAATTTATTCTCTTTCTTAACACTCTTCTCTGAGACGTACGAGCTCAGAGGTTATATATTGATAGATATAAGTCACATGAATTGTCAATGTGGCATGCCAAGATGCAAATGATCAAGGCTTATTGCTGAAAAGCAGAGCCTTGTGGTTGATGATCAAAGCACAACTTTATTTTAGCGTAGCTTTATGTATAGCGTTACTTCGCGAGCCTCACACACCGGTATGAACCAAAAACAGGAGAAGGACCCAGGGAGAACATGCGTTTCTTTCTAGCTAGAAGTTGTGTCATGGTATGGAGCCCAGACATTTTACTTATGTGGATGACGGAAAGCGAGGTACCTCGGATTTGAGTCCCTAGTGGCTCTTTATTTATGCCCCATAGGGCGGGGAAACGTATTGTTCAGGCATAACCAATCCACTAACATATTTGTGGACCGGCCCTGGTGCTACTAAGGGCTCACCTGAGTCTGAGTCCTAAGACATGGGCTAGATTGTCTTAAATTCGGTAAGTACGATCCCTTGTCTTGGTTCATGATGGAAATCCAACTTCCAATACGACCCATACGGTTTTGATTTTAAATCTATATTTGCCGACATAATATATGGTAACTATGCCATCTATGATTGATACATTATGATTGAATTATTTTTGCAACATATTTACACTAAAAATAATATCAGATCTGTTTTTATCGTATCAAGCATTTTTTACCATTATAAGGTAAAATTCTATCCTCCGGTTTGTGTTGCATTGTGTGATGGGACTTGAGTCTTATAATGGTATCATTTTTCTAAAAAGCATTGTGTTGTTTAACAATTTACTTTATTTATGCACTGGCAATCCAATGGAGTAGACCCATTCCGCGTTAGTGGCGTGGTCCTGTGATTAGCCTTATTATTAAATAGGTTAAGTAAGATTTCTCACACCAGTCCCATGACTAACTCATAGTTTGTTTCACTTTGCAAACCCGGGTTCCCTCTTTCCACACGAGCAACCTTGTATTCAGGTTTTAGCACACTCATTCTGGATAGTTATGGAGTTGAAGATGGATCCTATCATTTCTATTATGTTGTTCAGACTTCATTTAGTATATTATGTTTGATTCCGCTGCAGACATTTTATATTAAGTTGAGAACTGTATTATGTACTAAGTATGATCCTATTATGCTGTGTAACTCTGATGATGTTTTTTTCCAGTGTAATTTGATGTACATTATCTGCTGTAATTCTATATTCCTGTTCTGTTGTTATTGTTTATGTGTTATATTCCAATGATTATCCTTGCTTTCGTACTACGGGGGTTTGGGGTTATCACAGTTGGTATCAGAACTTTGGTTAAACTTAGCTCGGAATATAACATATAAATAAACTTGACAGAAATAGAATCAGCTGTATTCTAAAACGAATAACTCATCATAGATAGGATTAGTAATGTCCTAGAATGAGTATAGCACAAAAAAAATACATCCCTATAGATTCATTTACATTTAAATACATGTCTCTATGCTTTACAATATCTTTTCTGTTGGCCTAACTCTTTGTCTGCTATTTGCAGACATTGTAGAAAATGAGTGACAGAAACCGATGAAGTAATTCTATGGTTCAATAATCTAATGAACCAATTGTGCTACCATAACCAGAACCAGATCTAGAAGCTTTAGTACTGAAGTATCGAAATCTGGGTGGAGTACAATTCTCGGGCAAAGAATCCATGATTGAAACACAGGCGTGGATGCGTTCTTCTGAGAGAATCTTTCAAGGCTTAAAGTTGAGAGATGATCAGAAAGGATTACTGGCATCTTGGGCACTCAAAGACGAAGCTCTAATCTGGTTGGAAACTGATACTGGGGAAAATCCAAAAGGTAATATTACCCGAGATAGATTTAAAGAAATCTTCAAAGAAAAGTTTATTCCTTCAGAAGCAACTGAGCGACAATATGATGAGTTTTACAATCTGAAACAAGGAGATATGACCATCCAGGAGTATCAAAATAAATTCAATGAACTTTCTCGCTTTGCCCTAGAACTAATTCGAGATCCTGTAAGGAAGAATCTGAGATTTGTCAAAGGACTACAAAAGAAATACGAAGGTAGAGTACTTTCTAATGTGAACCTTCCTTTTTCTGAGATGATACAAACGGCTTACCGCTATGAGTATATTGATAAGGAACATGGTTAGGAAGATGAAGAAGAAGACAGCTCTAGCAGCAAAAGGAAGTTTGAAATTGATAGTCCGGAGGTAAGCACAAAGCCCGAGGTCAGTAAGAAGTCTAAAGCTGATAAGAAAAAGGTTGAATCTAAAGAAGAACCGTTGACGACTGCCATATGCAATAACTGTAATAAGCCAGGTATTTGCTAAGGAATTACAAATCTTCAAAGAGGAAAAGGGATGTTGAATCCAAATCCAATAAGAAGTTGCAAGAGAGCAGAAAATGCCATAAGTGCCACCAGTCTGGTCATATTGCGAAGAATTGCCAGCTATCAAAGGAGTCTGTAGTAGCTCATGTAAATGAATAGCAGAAACTCCAGCACCCTCGGCTAGTCAGCAATGGCCAGATGTTTTAGAAGGCACTCTCACTGTCAATAATATTCCGGTTAAAGTATTGTTTGATACGGGCACATCACAAAGCTTTATTTCAAGCAATACAGTTAAGAAGTTGAAGCTAAAGCTAAGGAACTTTAAGGAATCGGTTAGAGTTCATAATCCGATAGGAGGTTCTCTCGTTCTCGGTGTGAATTATAGAGTGCCTATTTCCTTTTCCCGTTACCGGTTTTCTTTTGATTTGATCATCAAGGATTTCTCTGAATTTGACATCATTCTTGGGCTAGACTGGTTAACCAAATATGAAGCCGAGGTTAAATGTGTAGAAAGAATCGTTAAGGCGAAGACCAAGTATAAAATTTTTCTAACGATACCATGCATAGGTCAGAATTTAGATAGAAAAGAATTTTGGTCTGCTCTTGATGTTTCTCCCAGTGCTATTGAAGATATTCCTGTTGTTAAGAATTATGGGGATGTGTTCGAAGAAGTTGATAGCTTACCTCCGCAAAGAGAAATCGACTTCAGGATTGATTTAGTTCCGAATGGTAGGCCAGTGGTGCATCCTATTCGAAAAATGACATGGAAAGAGAAAGAAGAACTAGGTAATCAAACTAAACAGCTTTTGTGGAAAGGTCTGATTAGGCCTAGCTTCTCAAATTGGGGAGAAGCAGTAGTGTTTGTTCCAAAGTCATACGGTACTCTCAGATTATGTGTTGATTACCGAGACCTCAATAAGCAGACACTCAAGAATAAATATCCATTGCCCCGTATAGATGATTTGTTGGATCGGTTGAATGGAGCGAAAGTATTTTCTAAAATGGACCTAGCTACAAGTTTCCATTAAATGTGGATTGCCGAAGAATGTGTTCCTTTGATAGTTTTCAGAGGTCCAGACATATTTTATGAGTGGTTAGTAATGTCGTTCGGCTTATGCAATGCTCCTGCTTATTTTGTGGATTTGATGAATCGAGAATTCCGCGATGTCCTAAATAAATTTGTGCTGGTTTTCATCGACGACATTTTAATCTTCTCTAAGTCAACTACCAAGCATGAAAAGCATTTGGAACAAGTTTTGGAAATTCTGAAAGAATGCATTAAAGGCCAAATTTTCTAAATCCATATTCTGGCAAGAAGAAGTGAAGTTCCTCGGTCATGTAGTATCGAAGGAAGGAATTTCGATGGATCCAAGCAAAATCACCGCCATTCAAGATTGCAAGCAGCCTAGCACTCCTACAAAAGTTAGAAGTTTCCTAGGATTGTCTGGCTATTATCGGAAATTTGTTAAAGATTTTTTGAAACTATCCGGTCCACTAATGAAGCTTACAAAGAAGCATACAAAGTTTAATTGGACACCTGAATGTGAGGCGACTTTCCAAGAGATGAAATTGGGGTTGACCACTGCTCCCGTGTTGACCATTATTGATGGCAATCAAGATTTGAAAATCTGGACAAATGCTTCTATTGAAGGTATTGGTGCAGTATTAATGCAAGGAGACAAAGTAGTTGCTTATGCTAGCCGTCAATTGAAGCCACATGACAAGAGATATCCTACTCATGATCTTGAGTTGTTGGCCATCGTGTTTGCTTTAAAGATACGGAGACACTATCTTTTGGGTGAGAAGTTCGAATTATATACAAGTCATAAATCCTTGAAGTATCTATTCACCCAAAGGGACTTGAACTTGAGGCAGCAACGTTGGTTAGAATTTCTTGCGGCCTATGATCTGGACATCTTGTATACTCAAGGGAAAGCCAATGTTGCAACTGATGCACTCAGCAGGAAAAATGCGGTTGTCGCCAATCTTATCATCGCCAATCTCATTATCACACCTACATTGATCAATAAAATCTCTACTCTTCAGAAGGATGATGAATTTATCCAGAGAATTTGAGACGGCCCGCCCCGCACCAACCGACATTTACTCCAATTGTGCGCTGTACACATGTCCAATTGGCATGGGACGGTCGCCAAAGAATGAGAAAGAAAAAAAGATGAACCAAATAAAGAACCTGTAATATGTCTCACAGCGCATGGGATAAAATATAATAACCAACATATACTTGACATAAAACAGATGAGACAGTGCATAAGCTGAAAACTTGAACTAACATCATCAGAGTAGCGGAAATATCAAATACAGCTTATTACAACTTCAAAATACTGTCTCTAAGATAAGCAAGATAGGTATGCTACTAATGCCCAAAGTAGATACCGATCACGACACAGGGAGAATAACTATATATCATACGTGGAGCCTCCTGCTCGTCTTCAGTCCATCTACCAAGCGCACTACCAGCTATCCCTGTCTCTAGTCTGCTCGTGTGAGCACCCAGAGTAATAAGAAGAAACATAAAACTCTGGGTCAGACATCAGTCTGGTATGAGTGGTAGCAAGCATAAACAGAATAATAACAGGTATACTAAGTCATACCTGAACCTGGACCTGCAATCAAAGAGTTAGTACTACACGGTACAATACTCTAAGATATCACTAACATATGGTGTGTAAATATACGGGGGTGGGGATGTGTATGTCAAACAATCAAGCATAGCAACCATCCTCCCATCTCTCACTCAGTGCGTAAAGCATACGACATCCACTTCTTCGATCACTAGAGCACTTTACTAAAACGACAGAACTCGACTTTGTACGACTATGTACATTCCTACTACCACCAACGCCATACCTATGGGATCACGCCCAACGTTTCCATGACCCCACTCCATTGGTAGGTAGCTCCCTAGTCGCACCATATCCAAAGCCCGAGTTTGTCTCTCTTCCTCCAACACCTAGTGATCCAAGGTCATAGACATCGACAACTCCTTAGCACACGTCCCGCAGCAAAGTCCAATCATGAAGTGAACTTATTACCAACGCTAAGCACAAATCCATTGGTAAGTGGTTCTAACTTCCTTTTGTACTACCTTTGCATCTCGGGTTATTGGTTAATACTGGTCGGTTCGGTTCTTCCTTCTTTGCTCTTGGATTCGGTTCGGATCCATGCTCATTCATCGCCATCGGTTCGGATCGGTTATCCTAAGCTACGCCAGTTCGGGTCGAAATCCTTCAGGTCGCCCCAGTGTACGTCGGGTCGGGTCGAGTCCTTCAAGCGGGTCGGGTCGAGCGTCTACTCCGGGTCGGGTCAAGTTGCTTCACCCTTCTATTCTCCGCTCCAGCTTTGGTTACCTTATATGGTTCCGTCCCCCTATGCCAATTCGATCCGATCCTATTTCCTACATTCCGATCCGTTGCTTCCCTCCGATCCGATCCCAATTCCTGTTGCCCTGTTCTGTTCCGTCCCCTATTCTAATCCGATCCGGTCCCTTAGTCCTACTCCGATCCGTTCACCTTGCCTTCAGCCGATCCGATCCAGTTCCACACACCTGGCCTTCCTTTTTGCCAAATGCGTCGCGCCAATCTCCGGTTCGGTTCGGAGTCTTTGCCCAATCGCCATTTCCGATCCGAGCCCCTCCTCCGATCCGCTCCGAAAACCTGCAGTTTTCCTGAGACTTTCCAACAAGTGTTTGTACGTCTCTCGACGACGTTTTCGACCATTCTAACTATTGAAATCAATCATAAAGCATACCCAAGAGTCATAACAACACATACAAGTGACCTCAAACACCAAAACAACCATATGATATGATAAAATGGATCAAACATAGCCAAAACCCCATGTTTTCCCTTAATCCCTCTTAATCATGTTTAAGCATATGATTAGCAAAACTTCTTCAAATTAACCCAAACTCATATCAGAGGTCTAAAACATTATTTATGATTTTATAAACATTTTTCCAGAATTTATTTTCGTCTAAAAACACTAATTAGCACTAATCACCCCAAATAACCCCAATTAGTGCATAAAGCAAGCTAATCACTCACCTTAGCCACAAATAAAACAAGATCCGAAATAAATCTCTGATTTGGTGAAGATAACAAGGTGTTGTAGCAGCTCTAATCCCGATTTGGTGTTGATTTGCCTTGATTTGTCGTTGCTAATCTCTTTTCTTCAAGTTTGGAGTGATTTAGAGGTTAGAGGCCATTAATAGGGTTCTATGAAATGAAGTGGTGGCTGGAAAAATGACTAAAAGGATATTTTCTAACCCTAATCAACCCTTATACAGCCCCAATCCCGAAATCCCCTTATGGGCCCAATTGCTAACTACCCGGTTTAGCCCAATTATGCAGTTTTTCACCCTCCAAACCTTGTTTCAGCCATATCTCCCAAACGTTAAGTCCGTTTGGCTATTATGACCACTCTACGGAAAGAGAAACCATCAAACGAATCTAATGGAAGTGGTTTCAGGACAAAATTCCTTCCCTATCAAAAGTTATGGCCAAAACAGTACTGACTAGGGGCAAAATGGTCATTTAAAAATCGACAAAAGTCATGAACAGGGGAAATGACTCAAATAAATGTTTCCCAAAGTTATATGACCATACGACTTCACACGGGAAAGAAATAAATATTCTACAATCCTATGATGTGTAGAATACGGGTCGTTACAGAATTAGTAAAAGAGTTCGGGAAGGTGAACCCTCGATTTCCAAATAGATAACAAAGGAGTTCTGAGGTTAAAAGGCCGAATTTGTGTTCCCAATATCCCCGAGCTTAGAAGAGAAGTAATGGATGAATGTCACAAATCCAAGCTTTGTATTCATCGAGGGGTGAGTAAGATGCATCATGATTTTAAGCGCATGTTTTGGTGGAAATAAATGAAAAGAGACATTTCCATATATGTTAGAAGGTGTTCTACTTGCCAACAAGTCAAAAGTGATCAGCAAAAACCTGCCGGATTGTTACAACCACTAGAAGTTCCAAGTTGGAAGTAGGATCAAATCTCCATGGATTTTATTGATGGCTTGCTTCAAACCAGAAAAGGCAATGACAGTATTTGGGTGATCATTGATCGTTTCATGAAGTCTGCCCATTTTATTCCGATCAGATCTACTAGAACAGCTCAAAGTCTGGCGAAAATTTATTTCAAAGAAATCGTTAGAGTGCATGGAGTTCCCATTATCATTGTTAGTAATCGTGACCCTATATTCGCTAGTAAATTCTGGGAAGCATTCCAAGAAGAGCTGGGAACAAAGTTAAATCTGAGTACCACTTATCATCCTCAAATAGATGGCCAGACTGAGAGGGTGAATCGTATACTTGAAGACTTGTTGCGGGCATGTATTCTTAATATTGGCAGATCATGGGAAGATCACTTGCACTTGGTTGAGTTCCCTTATAATAATAGTTACCAAGCAAGCTTGCAAATGTCGCCATTTGAAGCATTGTATGGCAGGCCTTGTAGATCTCTTGCATGTTAGGTGGAACTAGGCAATAGACTAGTACTGGGTCCCGACATGATTCGAGAAGCTTCAGATAAAGTTGATTTCATTAAGAAGTGATTACTAGCAGCTCAGAGCCAACAGAAAAGTTATGCAGATTAAAGAAGAAGGGATTTAGAATTTGCTGTTGGCGATTATGTGTACTTGAGAGTTTCTCCATTAAGAGGAGAAGTTCATTTTGGGAAGACTGGGAAGTTGGCTCCTAGATTCATTGGTCCATTCCCTATTCTAGAAAGAGTTGGAACTCTCGCTTACAGGGTTTAGTTGCCTAACTGGTTGCTAGGGGTACATGATGTGTTCCATGTGTCTCAACTTCGAAAGCATGTACATGATCCGGACTTGATTGTGGAGGAAGCTACACAATAGGATTTGGAGATTACCCCGAGCTTAGCAGTAAGAAGGGAGCCGGTAAAGATCATTGGCAAAGAAACCCGAGTTCTGTGGAACAAAAGAATTCATCTAGTCAAAGTGCAGTGGAGCGGAGATCCCAGAGACTGTACATGGGAGACCGAGGATAGCATCAAACAGGCTTATCCCCAGTGCAGAGTGGATATCTCTAATTAGCTCTAGTGCAAGGTACATTTACAATATTTTACATTTTCCGTTTTGTTTCCTACTTTACTGTTGTTTCCTTTTAAGGGACGAAAAGTTCTTAAGTGGGGGAGATTGTAACAACCCGGAAAATCAGAACCAATTTAAAAAATTTATTTTGGCTATTTTATTACATTTTGAATAGTTAAAATAATTTATTTTAAATAATAAAGATTAAAATTTTATTTAAATCGAAGTTAGAAAGAATATATTTATTTTAATTTTAAAAGGAGTTAGAAATAGCGCGGTAGTTTGAAAATTTGAACTTTGACTGAATGTACAGGATGCAAAATAAATCGGATTTTAGTGAAACCAGAAATATTTAAATCTGTTTAAAAGTATCTTTTTAACGAATCCGAAAAATTGAAATTTCATAGTGGGAATAAAAAGTTATGGTCAGTTGAATATTCAGAATAGTCACTATGGAATTTAATATAAAATATAGCCCGTATAAATATCCATTTTGCAAACGACCTCTGTTTTCGACGAAACCACCCTGGTGTGATCTAGAATGTCAAATTATTGTAAGATTCCAATTTTCATAAATTTTGGAATTAATATTTGAGTGTGGCAGAGTAAAATGTGTTTTGTCAATTTCAGTCAATTTGGATCGACCAGAAAATGGTCATTTCAAACGGTCTCTAAATTCGACGAAATTAATTTTGTTAGGACCGTATCGTCAATACATAGCTAGATTTAATTTTCCGGAATTTTTAGAGTCAGTATGTGGCACTGGTAAATTAAAATGTTCGATCAAATTGAATAATAAAATGTTTTATTATTTAATTTATAGAAAAATAGACTGAAACAGTCAAATGGGCTGATGAGACCTAGCCCATTATGTTTGAAACAAGGGTAATTAGCTAGGGGTAACAGTCGTTGGGCCTCGTTTGAAGTCCGAACCGATAAACAATTGATTTGTAAAATAAATAATATTAAATAATATATATATATTAAAAAGATTTCACAAAACCCTAATCACTAATACGCAGCCACCGCTGTCTTCGTTGGATGGCCCAGAACATCTGATTTTAAAACCCTAATCAATTTCAATCCAAACAATTTCAATCCAAATTTTTAAAACAAAAATGGAAGAGGCGAGTTCGATCTTCATTTTCATAAGGTTGTGATGGGATTTCGTGTTTTGTACTGAGAGATTTTGGAGCTCAAACTCCTACGATTCGCACCCAAATTGAACCGTCAGGGGGTGCGAGTTTCTTAAAGTTCAGGGCATCAGAAAGGGAAACACAGACGCTTCTGGTGGTAGGTTCTGATCGGGGACAGGGTGCTCGAGGAGGCGGCGATTGTGGAGGTTGGTTTTGAACGGGTTTGGGTTCGTTTGTTCAAAGTTAAACGAACGAGAAGACGACCGATTTTTCTAAAGGGGTAAATAAAAAAATTAATATTTATTTAATTATATTAATAATTTAAATTAAATGATTAATCTTTAAAAGGTACTAACTTGTTCAAACAACAACCAAATCGGACGAATTCAAAAGCGCTGGAATCACAACGACGAGATCTACAATTCAGAAGAAACCGCAGAATTTTTGGAGCCTTCTACAATTTTAGAAGAAACGAAAAGAAAAGTGAGATTTCCGAATCCAAATTAAATAAAAATTATATTAGGTTGCAGACGGAGTTTAGAAACTCCCGACATCGTCGTCCACAGACCATGGACGACTTGATTGTATTGTGATGTGGAATTTGTTGATTTTTAGTGATTGATTTTGGTTGAAACGAAATTGGTTGATATTGTGGAAATAGATTGCCTAGAAAAAATGTATTAGGAAATTAAACCCCTTGTAAATGCCGCGAGGCCTAAGGTAGTGCGAGGAGTCGTACTAGGGACGGTGCCAGTTTTAATTACCCTACCGTTATACTGCCGAAATTTTCTGAAATATTCTTGTGTTATAAAATATTCATGTTATTATATATTAATTGTTTGAATAATATGAAAATTAGATTTTTAATATATATATATGAATATGAAAATGATCATTATATGTCAACATAAAATTCATATTTTTGTTGTAAATCAAAAATGGTCATTTGTTAATTAAAAATGTATTTACATTTTTAATGTAAATAAAACATTAAAAATAATTATTGTGACATAAAATGTATTTGCTTTGAAATTTACATTTTTAATATATATGAAACATTAGAAATAAACATTTTGAAATAAAAATGTATTGAAATTGGATTTTACAATTTTAATGTAAATGCAACATTAAAAATAAACATTTTGAAATAGAAATGTATTGATATTGGATTATACATTTTAAATGTAAATGCAACATTAAAAATAAACATTTTGAAATAGAAATGTATTGATATTGGATTATACATTTTTTATGTAAATGCAACATTAAAAATAAACATTTTGAAATAGAAATGGATTGATATTGGATTATATATTTTTAATGTAAATGCAACATTAAAAATAAACATTTTGAAATAAAAATGTATTAACATTGGATTTTATATTTTTAATGGAAATGCAACAATAAAATAACATTGTTATAATAAAAATGTTTTACATTGTAATTTACATTATCGTGTAAATGAACCTTTTAAAAATAGCCATTGCAATAACAAAAATGTTTTCTTCGAAATTTACATTTTTATTGTAAATGAAACATTAAAAATGTCCATTGTTATATAAAATATGTTTTCTTTGAAATTTATATTTTTAATGTAAATGGAACTTTAAAGATGATCATTAGTTAAATAAAGATGTGTTACTTTGAAATTTATATTTTTAATGAATCATTAAAAATACACATTGGTTTGAAATGAAAATATAGTAACAATAAAAATTCACATTTTATTGTATATGAGAAAACATTAAGATTTACTTTTTCAATGTAACTGAATCATAGGAAAGAAGCATTGTTTGTTAAATGTGTTAACATATAAAGATTACATTTTTAATGTAATAAAATAAATAAATAAATAAAAAGATTACATTTTTAATGTAATAAAAGAATGAAATAAAAAGATTACATTTTAATGTAATAAAAGAATGAATAAGGAGATTACATTTTTAATGTAATAGATGAATGATTAAAAAGATTACATTTTCTTTCTAAATGTAAGATAGAATCATTAAATTATTCAAGTTTGAATAAAATATATTGACAATAAAAATTACATTTTTAATGTTAGTATGATTTCATATAAAAGAAATCAATGCTGAAATGAAATTGTTTATGACATTAAAAATCACATTTTAATGTAATATAAGGTTTCGTATAAAGAAATCAATGTTGAAATGAAAATGGTGCTGAAATTGTTGAACGATTTATATTTATATATGTTTATATATAAATTTAAATTAAAATAAAACGAATGGCGCTGCTGCAGTTCATGATTTGAAATCGTAACTTCAACCGATATAATGAGAGATCCGACCGTCAGATTTTTCCAAAACTTAAACCTTTGGGTTCGCTTTGGAAAGATCTTTCCAACAACATAAAATTTGCTAAGATCCAACGGTTAGATTTTGAGAAATGTGTAAAACAAATTTTGATGAAAACATCACCAGGGCCACGAAATGACCAGAAGCGTCGTTAAATTAAAAATGGCTATTATTATATATATATATATAAATAGCAATAAACCGTTATAAAGTATTATAAACGATATGGAATGAAAAGAATTGGTTTAAATTATATATATTCGAGAATTATTTGAAAAGGCCGACTTAAATCTCATTTCAAATAATTATACGACGATTGGAAGTCGAAGATTTGAAGACGGTGATTGAGGACCGGTGATCTTCACATCGAATGGATGACTACTGATGCTTTAATTGGAGTTGCTGCCTTGAAAGGGTTACAGTGGTAGTTGTCCGGACATACATGTTGATTTTTCGAATATGCGAGAGCCTCTCTTACATATTGGACATATGGGACGAGGAATAAGGTGTCTCCGGTTTCGTTCAGACCCAGAACGGACTTGTAAATGGATGTATGTCTGACATTGGATTTTATTCCGTGCTGATTGATTTCTATTTAATACATATCTTTTTGGTGGAGGATAATTTATTCTCTTGCTTAACACACTTCTCTGAGACGTACGAGCTCAGAGGTTATATATTGATAGATATCAGTCGAATGACATGAATTGTCATTGTGGCATGCCAAGATGTAAATGATCAAGGCTTATTGTTGAAAAGCAGAGCCTTGTGGTTGATGATCAAAGCACAGCTTTATTTTAGCATAGCTTTGTGTATAGAGTTACTTCGCGAGTCTCACACATCGGTATGAACCAGAAATGGGAGAAGGACCCCAAGGAGAACATGCGTTTCTTTCTAGCTAGAAGTGGTGTCATGGTATGGAGCCTAGACATTTTACTTATGTGGATGATGGAAAGCGAGGTACCTCAGAGTTAAGTCCCAAGTGGCTCTTTATTTATGCCCCACAGGGCGGGGAAACGTATTGTTCAGGCATAACCAATCCACTAACATATTTGTGGACCGGCCCTGGCGCTCCTAAGGGCTCAACTGAGTCTGGGTCCTGAGACGTGGGCTAGATTGTCTCGAATTCGGTTAAGGACGATCCCTTGCCTTGGTTCATGATGGAAATCCAGCTTCCAATACGACCCATACGGTTTTGATTGTAAACCTATATTTGGCGACATAGTATATGATAGCTATGTCGTCTATGATTGATACATTATGGTTGATTTTTTTTTTTGCAACATATATACACTAATAATAATAATATCAAATCCGTTTTTATTGTATCAAGCATTTTTGACCATTATAAGGTAAAACTCTATCCTCTTGTTTGCGTTTCATTGTGTGATGGGACTTGAGTCTTATAATGGTTTCATTTTTCTAAAAATCATTGCGTTGTTTAACAATTTGCTTCTTTTATCCATTGGCAATCCATAGAGTAAACCCGCTCCGCGTTAGCGGCGTGGTACTATGATTAGCCTTATTATTAAATAAGTTAAGTAAGATTTCTCATATCAGTCCCATGACTGACTCGTAGTTTGTTTCATTTTGCAAACTCGGGTGCCCTCTTTCCACACGGGCAGCCTTGTATTCAGGTTAGGCTCATTCTGGATAGTTATGGAGCTGAAGATGGATCCTATCATTTCTATTATGTTATTCAGACTTCATTAAGTATACTATGTTTGATTTCGTTGCAGATGTAACACCCCGAAAAAATTCTATAACTGTGAAATTCATGAATTAAAGTATAATCAAATTCAAATCAAGGAACTAAGGGAAACGGGATACGCCATTGCGTTCGTCTCGGAAAAATACGCGAAATAGAGTCCGAGTTTTCGAAAAACGGAGTCCGTATGAAGAAGATATGGCCTTCGGAAGTTTTGAATTAAATTTAAAATTCAAACAGAATAAAATAATAATTTGAAATGGGGCCCAACGGGCCAGGCGAATAAAACACCCGCCTAGCCACCCAGGTCGACTGGGCTGTCGACCTGGGCTACCCATGTCGAAAGGGCTGTCGACAGCCCTGTCGACAGGGGTATCGACCTGGTCGAGCCCAGTCAACCTGGCTGGCCAGGTCGGTGTGTGGTCGAATTTCTGTGGTCTGCTTTGTCATTAGGGCTAGGTGGCGGGTTTTTATTGGTCTCTCTTCCTAATGAATGGCTATGATCTAACCTAGCAACATCAAGGGTCCTAATTAGTTCCTAACCTCTATATAAACAACCCTAGACTAAACCCTAATCTATTCATTAAAAATTAAGAACATAGCCGCCATGTTGCTGAGGAATGACAAAGCATAGCCGCCAACTAAAGAGAGGATTAGGGAGGAAGTTCTAAGGCCTAAAGCAATTCAAGCAACCTAAAGCTAATCAATTCAACAAAGGAATTTGCGTCTTCAATCCCTAAACTAGAGAATTCATCAAACCATTGTAAGTAGAGTATTACTTTGGTATAATAAACAACTGTGTTGATGTGTATGCTTGAATTGTGGCAATGGAAGTAATTCATATTTGTGCGTTCTTATCAATTTATATACGTTTGGATACTCTTGAATTATATTATTCATTATAAAGAACTACATGCGGTAGTTCTATGCAAATATACGTTTGGAATATTGCGCAAATTATGTAGTCTATGTTGAAACTACATGTATATAGTTGAGTGAAATTTATGCAAGTTTGGGGCTTTGTTATTATGCCATTATGATGTATGTTTTTATGTATAAATCATTTTGCAAGTAATTGAAACAAGTTTGGTTATTATAGTTCATATGAAACTATGTGGAATTTTGACACCATGTATTAGTCATGCTTTTGCAAACTTATGAATATGGCTAGGAATGATATTTGGCATAATTGAGATCTATGATTAAGTCTATTTTGTTTTAAAGAATTATATGATGACATATGTGAGACATGGTTAGATTAGACTCAAAAATCCCCTTTTTGCAAGTTTAAAACGAAACACCATGATTAGGAATATTTATGCATAAGTATGTTTATACCATCGTTATGGGATTAGGCTTAAATCATGATTAAGTTGAATTATGTTATGCCATGCTTATGTTTGACAATATGCCATGTTTATGCTAGAAGTATTTAGGCCATGCTTATGTTTGACATTATGCCTAAATAAGAATATAGGTTCATGTTGTAGTTAAACCTATGCAAGTTTACATGCCTTGATTTATGTCACCTATGTTGTATGACCAAAATACATGTCACCACTATGCAAGTACACCAATTTCTATTATGTATTTTCCAACGTCATATGCAAGTTCATGCGCTCACTTTCCCCTCTTTGTGTATACGCCATAAGCCTCCCCTTTCGCATGGCTAAATTGGGCTTTAAAAGGCTAAGCCCAATATATATGAATGGACATGTAAAACGGGGGAAAACAACGTTGGGTTAAAATGAATTAATGAATGAAAATATGAAATAGAAGGGCCCAAAGTCAAGTATGGGTTGGGCCCATGGTTGGTGTAACCATTACACCATTAACATAATAATGGGCCGCAAATATTTACATATAAGAAATAAAGAAGAATGACAAAATATGTAAATGTAGAAAAGACGATGTGTTTAACCCGAGGTTGGATTGAGTTGTGATGTAAACCTGCCCGGAACCGCCCGGCTGTCCAGTAGTCACAACAATACCTATCCAATGTGGGAGGTTAAACATGGAGCCCAGCAAGGACCCGAGGTTAGACTGAGTTGTGGCGTAAGACTGCCCGGAACCAACCGGCAACAGGCAGCCACAACAATACCTGTCTAATGTGAGAGGTCAGGGCCTTAATAAGACAATTAAGGCTGAGTCAGGATTGTTAGGATTAAGCAAACTAAAGACTTAATCAAAATGGAACATGCTAAACTAAACGGACTGGTGGGGTTAGGTTAGGAAACACTTAACCAACTTAGCATGTTGGCTAGAGATAGAAAACCTAGTAACGGGGGACCCTTTTCAGCAGTAACCCTAGAAGGTGTATCAGGATACCCTGAAACTAGGCAGGGTGGGGCACGATTACTGGGCTGATTGTAAGAGGTCAAATCGACGGCGGTGGTGTAGCAGTGTAGGTTCTAACGGTGTGCGGGCGTGCACGCACTCCGGCGCAGAAAAATAAAGCACTGGACACCAGTAGCATACCTTTGCACTCTAAGGTTGTGTCGGGTTGCCACTATGGGACTTGATACACCCCATGGTGGGACCAGCATAGGTAACTACAGACATCGGGGGCCGTAAGACACATGTAACTATGCGAGTAGGAGCCGATCATCGTAGAATGGATCACACTACCCTGATTATGGGGTGCAAATTGGAAACTAGTTTATATGGGTTCAGAGATTAATTTGGGGTACGATAGTATATTCGACCCTAGATAACTTGACCAAGTTTATAATGTTGCCCACTTCCTGTTTTACTTATCATACCCAGTTCTTTATTCATAGACAAAGTAGTACTAGACTTACTCAGGCTTTATGTCTGACTCTATTTTCTTTCGTCTTCTTTCTTCCGTTTCCCCCCCCCCCAGGTCCTCAGGGAGGGAACACAGCAGCTTGACCTACCTCAACATCCAGCTTGAAGAAGAGAAATGTATTGCTTGGACTTTCCTGTTTTGAACTATGGCTTTGGACAATCCACTATGGGGCTTTTGCAGTTTCTCTATGTTTTATTTATGCTTCTTTAAAAATAATGTACTCAAGACAGATTATGAAAGTGTTATGTTATGTTTTGAAAGGATGTTGTTGTAACACGTATTTGACTTGATGAAATAAAGTTTGTTGTTCTTCCGCTGTTTACAAATATGTGTTCTTATATCTGTCTTGTATATCTGTGACTTGTACTTATAAACCTCCACCAAAATTAGGGCATTCCCTTTGAGAGTGACCCTAACGGAGGTGGGGTGTTTCACTTGGTATCAGAGCATAGGTTTACCAGATAAGATAAAAAGTTTTGAAAAATTATTTTCAAAAAGGAAATTTAAAGAAGCATTTTTAAAAGAAAAATATTATTTTATTTTAAAAAAAAAAAAGGCAAAGTCCACTCCCCAAAGCCATAGGTATTATCTCTTATCCTTCGTTTTGAATCGATCCTTTTTGTTTCTGCATGTCCCAAGAACTTAACTTGCCTGAAGGGGTGCCCATACCTGGTTGGTTTAGACGTTTCTTAGAAGCTAGGGCCACTCAGCCAGGTCCTACCGTTCCTCCTCCTCCAGCTGAAGGGAATCATCCAGCCGCAGCAGTACTTTTTCCTCCACCTCCTCCACGGGGAAACACATTCGCTAAGATATGTAAAGATTTTAAAGCTATGGGAGGAAGGGATTTCCATGGAACTGAGTCCTTCGTAGCAGCTAGGAATTGGCTAAAAGAAACGGAGGACCTATTCATCATCTTTGAGGTAGAAGATAGACAAAAGGTACAACTAGCGGTGTGGCTATTGAAGGGCGAGGCTTCCTACTGGTGGGAAGTCACCAATGCTGAAAGACCAGTGGATACATGGGAGGACTTTAGGGCAAGGTTTGAGACTAAGTTTCTCTCAGATGCAGAAAGAAGTTTGCAGTTGGAAAAATTCTTATTTCTTAAGCAAGGAGACAAGACTGTCAGAGAGTATGTGAATCAGTTCGATGAGCTGGCTAGGTTTGGGCTTGACCTAGTCAACACCCCGCACAAGAAGGCTCTCCGTTTCGTCAAGGGGTTGAATGAGCCATTACATAGTTTGGCCATGACCCATATACCCATGGGAGCCACGTATGAAAGATTGGTGCAAATGGCATTGCTGAATGAAGAGGACAAGGGCAAGAAGGAGACCAAGGCAGAAAGCTCTCAAGGGAAGAAAGAGGGTTTGCAGCCTAAGAAGACGGACTTCAAGAAGGGCGGAAAGGGCAACAAAGAGAAGAGGAAGTGTAATTTCTGTGGCAAAGTGGGGCACTTAGTAAAGGACTGCCGGAAGAAGAAGGCTAAGGAGAATGGTGGGTGCTTTTCGTGCGGTCAGACAGGCCACAGGGCTAAGGACTGCCCAAGGAAACGAGGACAGGGGCAGGGCACTGGATCCACCCCAGGGGCACAGGTTCATGTGCTAGAAGCGCCACCATTGCAACAACGAGGTACCAATACTTCTGTAGAAAGTGTAGTTTATCTTTATGATCACCCCGTTCGCACTTTATTTGATTCTGGCGCATCACACTCCTTTATCTCGTCTGCTTTAGTAGAATCTCTGCACCTAAAAACTAGTATGGTAGAGGACCCCTTAATTGTTTGAAACCCAATTGGGGGCCCGGTTCATTTGTCTATGATCTGTTTGGGATTGAAAATTTCTATTCTAAGCGTAGAACTTAAGTGTAGTGCCTTTATTTTGGGCTTTTCGTGATATCGTTTGATTTTGGGCATGGATTGGCTATCCAGTAATGGGGCCATCCTTGATTGTGAGAAAAGGGTTGTTAGGCTCCTAACCCAGCTCGGTAATACTTTGGAAATTTCTTGTAATCCCTCGTATGCGGTTATGCTTAGTTATCTTGAATCGCTAGATGCCTCTGTTGAAAATTTGCAATCAGTTAGAGTGGTCCGGGAATATCCGGATGTCTTCGAAGAGGTGAAGGGCTTACCTCCGAAGCGGGAAATAGACTTCCGCATATATCTGGTAGATAATGCAAAGCCCGTCGCGTTGCCCGTTAGACATATGGCTCCACGAGAAAGGAAAGAGCTCAGTAAACAGATTAAAGAGCTTCTAGAAAAGGGGTTCATTAGGAGGAGCATTTCAGAATGGGGCGCTCCAGTAGTGTTCGCCACTAAGGTGGAAGGTTCATTTCGCTTATGCATGAGTTGTAAAGAATCACCTTAGTAAGTACATTTGGCAACATAGTTGACATTTGTTTATTTTCAAGAGATAATTCATCTACGTGGAATACCTAATAGTGAGTGGACAAGATCCAAGATTCACTAGTGAATTTTGGAGAGCTTGCATGGGACCATGAGTACGCAGTTAGGCTTGAGCCAAGTATATTAGAAGTAGAGTAAGTGAAAGTGGAACGAGAGGCAACAGTAGAAAAAGGTTCCAACTCATATTTTGGAAACAAGAATTAAGAAGCTACGAAATTGTGAAGTTAAAGACGGACAAAGCATAATGGAGTTAAGCTCAAGGAAATGCAACTTAGAAGATCGAAGACTAGATTCGTGCGTCATATCTCTTCTTAAGAGTATATCCTTGGTCCCTCTCTTCCTGTAGAGCTTACTTGCATGCCATCTTTTGTGTTTATCCTCTCGGTCCCATTTTCAATCCAATTTCTGTCGCAAACCCCGTAGGGAGTATGACTCATCTGTTAGTAACACATGTTGGGGCTTGAGGGTGTTCGTTGGATTGACCAAACTTTTTGGGTTTTATAGGATACGGGTCGGTCTTAGGAAGGGACTCCCTTGTGACCTAAAAGGAGTCCATCATGCTTAATTTCTTAGAATCATATATGGTGGTTGGGTTGATTAATTCTTTGGGTGTCAGTCTGATGTTGATTTCGGTCTTCGGGGCTGATGCTTAGAGAGTTCTTCTCCTAATCAATATATATGTGGCATAGATTTCCAGTTTTGACATTGCCTAATGGGCACAAAATTTTTACTTGCTTCTATCATTCGACTATACCTTTAGGTAGGACCATTTCCTATCATTGAGAAAATTTGGAAAATGACCTATAGATTAGAGCTACCCGAGAAATTGGCCGGAGTCCACAACGTTTTTCACGATTCACATCTCCGAAAATGTCTGCATGAGTCAGCTGAAGTGGTAGAGCCAAACATCCTCGAAGAGGCCGAAGTGGAACGCGAAGCAACCATAAGGAGAGTTCCAACCCGCATCTTAGGAACGGAAGTGAAGAAGCTACGCAACCGTGAAGTCAAGCTCGTCAAAGTTCAGTGGAGCGACGCCGAGGGAGACGCGACTTGGGAAACTGAAGCTAGAATCCGTACAGCCTACCCTTTTCTGTTCGAGGGTACATCCTTGATCTTTCTTTTTCCTTAAGTTGCGCTTTTATCTTTTTTTTTTTTAGGTATATTTTCCTCGACCGTATCTTTTAGATAGAATCTTTTTGGATGGAAACATGTAATTGAAACATGTTATGTATGATGGTTGCAAGTGGTTGCAAGTGATTGCTAGTGGTTGCTCGTGGTTGCATATACACACACAATCTAGGTTTTAGATCGGCTCAGTCACTTCATATTGCATATGCATATGTGTTTGTATTCGTATGTGGTTGAACTTTAATGTGTTGACATGTGGATGCTGCATTTGTATTGAATGACTGTGCACTCATGTAGAATTAAGAATAGGAAAATTTGCATACATAATGGATTCATGGCACTTACATAATTCGCATTAAGGAGGTCAACTGAATCAGTAGACCGACTGATTTTGCATTAGATAAGTACATGTATACACACACACTTTGCATATGATCATGAAGCATTAGAAGTCTTTTAAGGACAATGGATACTCGTGTTTGATGGATGAGTAGATGGATGATTGGATGTTAGGATATACGTTTTCCTACACTTGAAGATTTCGGGGACGAAATCCTTTTAAGTGGGGGAGAATGTAACACCCCGAAAAAATTCTATAACTGTGAAATTCATGAATTAAAGTATAATCAAATTCAAATCAAGGAACTAAGGGAAACGGGATACGCCATTGCGTTCGTCTCGGAAAAATACGCGAAATAGAGTCCGAGTTTTCGAAAAACGGAGTCCGTATGAAGAAGATATGGCCTTCGGAAGTTTTGAATTAAATTTAAAATTCAAACAGAATAAAATAATAATTTGAAATGGGGCCCAATGGGCCAGGCGAATAAAACACCCGCCTAGCCACCCAGGTCGACTGGGCTGTCGACCTGGGCTACCCATGTCGACAGGGCTGTCGACAGCCCTGTCGACAGGGGTATCGACCTGGTCGAGCCCAGTCAACCTGGCTGGCCAGGTCGGTGTGTGGTCGAATTTCTGTGGTCTGCTTTGTCATTAGGGCTAGGTGGCGGGTTTTTATTGGTCTCTCTTCCTAATGAATGGCTATGATCTAACCTAGCAACATCAAGGGTCCTAATTAGTTCCTAACCTCTATATAAACAACCCTAGACTAAACCCTAATCTATTCATTAAAAATTAAGAACATAGCCGCCATGTTGCTGAGGAATGACAAAGCATAGCCGCCAACTAAAGAGAGGATTAGGGAGGAAGTTCTAAGGCCTAAAGCAATTCAAGCAACCTAAAGCTAATCAATTCAACAAAGGAATTTGCGTCTTCAATCCCTAAACTAGAGAATTCATCAAACCATTGTAAGTAGAGTATTACTTTGGTATAATAAACAACTGTGTTGATGTGTATGCTTGAATTGGGGCAATGGAAGTAATTCATATTTGTGCGTTCTTATCAATTTATATACGTTTGGATACTCTTGAATTATATTATTCATTATAAAGAACTACATGCGGTAGTTCTATGCAAATATACGTTTGGAATATTGCGCAAATTATGTAGTCTATGTTGAAACTACATGTATATAGTTGAGTGAAATTTATGCAAGTTTGGGGCTTTGTTATTATGCCATTATGATGTATGTTTTTATGTATAAATCATTTTGCAAGTAATTGAAACAAGTTTGGTTATTATAGTTCATATGAAACTATGTGGAATTTTGACACCATGTATTAGTCATGCTTTTGCAAACTTATGAATATGGCTAGGAATGATATTTGGCATAATTGAGATCTATGATTAAGTCTATTTTGTTTTAAAGAATTATATGATGACATATGTGAGACATGGTTAGATTAGACTCAAAAATCCCCTTTTTGCAAGTTTAAAACGAAACACCATGATTAGGAATATTTATGCATAAGTATGTTTATACCATCGTTATGGGATTAGGCTTAAATCATGATTAAGTTGAATTATGTTATGCCATGCTTATGTTTGACAATATGCCATGTTTATGCTAGAAGTATTTAGGCCATGCTTATGTTTGACATTATGCCTAAATAAGAATATAGGTTCATGTTGTAGTTAAACCTATGCAAGTTTACATGCCTTGATTTATGTCACCTATGTTGTATGACCAAAATACATGTCACCACTATGCAAGTACACCAATTTCTATTATGTATTTTCCAACGTCATATGCAAGTTCATGCGCTCACTTTCCCCTCTTTGTGTATACGCCATAAGCCTCCCCTTTCGCATGGCTAAATTGGGCTTTAAAAGGCTAAGCCCAATATATATGAATGGACATGTAAAACGGGGGAAAACAACGTTGGGTTAAAATGAATTAATGAATGAAAATATGAAATAGAAGGGCCCAAAGTCAAGTATGGGTTGGGCCCATGGTTGGTGTAACCATTACACCATTAACATAATAATGGGCCGCAAATATTTACATATAAGAAATAAAGAAGAATGACAAAATATGTAAATGTAGAAAAGACGATGTGTTTAACCCGAGGTTGGATTGAGTTGTGATGTAAACCTACCCGGAACCGCCCGGCTGTCCAGTAGTCACAACAATACCTATCCAATGTGGGAGGTTAAACATGGAGCCCAGCAAGGACCCGAGGTTAGACTGAGTTGTGGCGTAAGACTGCCCGGAACCAACCGGCAACAGGCAGCCACAACAATACCTGTCTAATGTGAGAGGTCAGGGCCTTAATAAGACAATTAAGGCTGAGTCAGGATTGTTAGGATTAAGCAAACTAAAGACTTAATCAAAATGGAACATGCTAAACTAAACGGACTGGTGGGGTTAGGTTAGGAAACACTTAACCAACTTAGCATGTTGGCTAGAGATAGAAAACCTAGTAACGGGGGACCCTTTTCAGTAGTAACCCTAGAAGGTGTATCAGGATACCCTGAAACTAGGCAGGGTGGGGCACGATTACTGGGCTGATTGTAAGAGGTCAAATCGACGGCGGTGGTGTAGCAGTGTAGGTTCTAACGGTGTGCGGGCGTGCACGCACTCCGGCGCAGAAAAATAAAGCACTGGACACCAGTAGCATACCTTTGCACTCTAAGGTTGTGTCGGGTTGCCACTATGGGACTTGATACACCCCATGGTGGGACCAGCATAGGTAACTACAGACATCGGGGGCCGTAAGACACATGTAACTATGCGAGTAGGAGCCGATCATCGTAGAATGGATCACACTACCCTGATTATGGGGTGCAAATTGGAAACTAGTTTATATGGGTTCAGAGATTAATTCGGGGTACGATAGTATATTCGACCCTAGATAACTTGACCAAGTTTATAATGTTGCCCACTTCCTGTTTTACTTATCATACCCAGTTCTTTATTCATAGACAAAGTAGTACTAGACTTACTCAGGCTTTATGTCTGACTCTATTTTCTTTCGTCTTCTTTCTTCCGTTTCCCCCCCCCCCCCCAGGTCCTCAGGGAGGGAACACAGCAGCTTGACCTACCTCAACATCCAGCTTGAAGAAGAGAAATGTATTGCTTGGACTTTCCTGTTTTGAACTATGGCTTTGGACAATCCACTATGGGGCTTTTGCAGTTTCTCTATGTTTTATTTATGCTTCTTTAAAAATAATGTACTCAAGACAGATTATGAAAGTGTTATGTTATGTTTTGAAAGGATGTTGTTGTAACACGTATTTGACTTGATGAAATAAAGTTTGTTGTTCTTCCGCTGTTTACAAATATGTGTTCTTATATCTGTCTTGTATATCTGTGACTTGTACTTATAAACCTCCACCAAAATTAGGGCATTCCCTTTGAGAGTGACCCTAACGGAGGTGGGGTGTTTCAGCAGACATTTTTATTAAGTTGAGAACTGTATTACTATTATGTTGTGTAACTCTGATGATATATTTTTCTTCCAGTGTAATTTAATGTACATTATCTGCTGTAATTCTATATTTCTGTTCTGCTTTTATTGTTTATGTGTTATATTCCAATGATTATCCTTGCTTTTGTACTATGGGAATTTGGGGTTATCACATTTGCAAAATTGCTATTTATACGAGCTATATATTATATTAAATTCCATAGCGACTTTTCTGAATATTCAACTGGCCATAACTTTTTATTCTCGCTATGAAATTTCAGTTTTTCAAAATCATTAGAAAGATATTTTTAAACAGATTTAAATATTTTTGGTTTTACTAAAATCCAATTTATTTTGAATCCTGTACATTTATTCAAAGTTCGAATTCAAATTTTCAAACTACCGTGCTATTTCTAACTCCTTTTATAATTAAAATAAATATATTCGTTCTAACTTTGATTTAAATAAATTTTATACATTATTATTTAAAATAAATTATTTTAAATATTCTGAATTCATTAAAATAGCCAAAATAAAAAAAATTAATTGGTTCTGATTTTCCGGGTTGTTAGACTCTAATGGAAGCGACCCACATAGCCATGCGACCTACCCGATTTTATACCATTTCCCAGTTGATAAGGCTTGAGGTTAAAATTATCTTTTAAGAACATCTGGCCACCATTCACTTTGAATGTCACATCATTAAATCCGCCAAATCTCTAATTGATGTCTACAAAAATATCTTGGTGTTTATTCCTAAGAGAGACGAATTCCTCCGCCATCGACATAAATACTTTTGTAGAAATCAATGTATGTGTTCGTTTGGAAGTACTCTGTTAAACATTCCTCCATACAAGTCATCCAGGAACAAGATGAACCGAAGGCACCTTCCTACCACATCCTAGGTATCACCCTATGGATCAATAGCGAGTATCGTTTCCATCCGTAGATTCCAATCAGGACAGAATAACAAGTAAAAATATCGTCAGGAGCACCCTTAGAAATTCAACAAGTAGATTCTTCCGCTTATGAAGATCAACAGCCTTCAATAGCTCCATCTTCACTCAGCATCTTCTACGTATTTGCTGGTTTAGAATGGTTTTCGAATATAATTCGATCTTGGTCTTTCCGTATCAATAATCGTATATGCTAGATTTGATAGTCGGTTATTTAACTATCAAATAAACAACATTCATCCATAAAAAAAATTATTGATTCGGTACCTAGCATCATTTAGCCTCTTTAGTTAACTAGTTGTTAATTAATTAAATTAACTTCTAATTCAGAAAACATTTCCCATGTTGTATACACAATTATACGATTTTTGTTTGATGATAACAACCAAATAAAAGTTATTTCAAGTGTGTTTGTTATTGTACTGTTATTCTACTTCATAGACAGAAATATAATATTTATATTTAAATAAAATACGACTGTACAGAAATTCAAATATCTACATAGTATTTTGTTTAAATATAATATTTTATTTCAATATTCAACAATACAGATTTACAACTCTACTATTTGCTCAACACTGAAATTCACTGAAATAAAATTCATTCATATACATTTCACTTGTTATACAGCTCCTCATTACAACACTTGTTTATACAACTCATATATACTTTCAATTCACATTGACTCGTATACATACACTTTGACACTTATACATTTCACTGACTCTGTTATGTTCTTCTATCTTCTGTCTTCACTTCACAGTCAGTCCAGTCTTCATACATGTCATATATAGAAGCACACACATAGTATCTAGAACAGAAATAATTTCTAAATTCTAGCAGATATAATTTTTATTTTCAAATTTATTTTCCTCAGTTTTCTGGTGTGTTTCTCATCATTTTTCATGACTTGATCTGATTCATCTGTGTCTAGACAGTATGCATATACAGTACAGGACAAGGAAAATTTTCTGATGGCTGCATATACACACATGTATATATATACACGTGTGCGCTGCCTCGCCAATCAGAATGTAGTGTGCAACTGAGGAGTAGCCACATGGACCATCTCGACTCAGTGCAACCAGTACACGTGTATGTGCAATATGGTCGAGCACATGGCACATGCATGTACACGAGAAAGCCAGGAAACAACATGCAACTATTCAAGTTTTTCAACAACAATATATGGTGGAGTAGTGCACAGAAAACGAGCAACAAAATAGTGAAGACAGTCAACATGATCAAAGTCAGATTACACAGCCAAGCACATACAACAAGACTTAAGTTCATATCAAACAAGTAATGGCTCAACAAAAATAATATGAAACAAATGAGGAATCCTACTCTACAATGCCATGCACAAATCAGTTTTAGGAATACATAGAATGGTATTCTTACAAAGTGACATCATGCCAAAAAGGTGGACATTGCCGCATGTTCATTTCAGCAACATCAATCAAGTGGTAGAGGTAACACATGGGAGCAGCTCAAGTCAGCAAATACAACATGTTCATGTGTGCAAAAATAAAGAGCAAATTCACATTGAAGTGCATAGTAGTGGAACACTATATCAAGTAATCAAGACAATTTTGGTTCAGCATCATGGGAAAAATCATTCAAGTCGTTTCACAAATGTACATTGTTTTTGTTCAAATATGCATGGGGAAGCTAGGTTCAGCATGTGTATAAGCTCAAATCCATATATACTCATGTATATGATCAGCAGTTTTGTGAAGAGATATACATATGCATGTACAGATTGGAAGCATGCAGAACATAAGCTAGGAATGGTAATACAACAGCAGAGAGCTAGTGTAAGTGGCCAAGTATTCATGGTAGAAGTTATCAAGAAAGACAAGCAAGAAGACACAGCAATGAATATACACAGTCTCAATTTCATAGCGTCAAGCACAAGTGTCAAAGCAAAAGGGTTTACACATCTGTTTTCCAAGTATTCATGGGTGCAGCTATCAAGAGAGACAGGCATTATCTCAAACAAATTAAAATGGTGCAGCAAGCGGCTACATGGTTCAAAGTTACACAAATACAAGCAAATGGATGGTCAGTCGAGTACAACAAAAAATCACTTTTGGCAAAGATTCATGGTATACTGGCAATTAATCATTGTTGTTTTGTGTTTCCAGAAATACACAAAACAGTTTGGGAAGCATTTCAATGATTTCCAGAAATATAGTGTTCAAAACGGAAAAGTTTTTTTTCCCAATTTTTCAGAAATCATTTTCGGCAAGTCACACACAATTTAATCAAGGAGCAAGAAAACAATTTCTTTTTGTTTCCAATTTTAGACAAAGAAATCTCGGTAGTTTCAAAAAGTTCAGTAATCAAAATATATGGCAAGAATTGTTTCCAGAAATATGGATGCACAGAGTCAATCATATCAAAGCCGTTTTAAAGTCAAAATTGGCAAGAATTCATTTCAACATTTTCAAATTCATTCACAATGGGACATGGCTTTAATTCCTAAGATCACGCAAGGAGTTTTTAAGGGAAAATATACAACATTTCATCAATTCAAATCTGGGACCAGAAACCATACTAAATTCCTTACAAATTTCATTCAAAGCCGAGAATTCAAAAGAGAAAGCACACAAAATCAGAACATATCAAATCGAGCCAATTAAATGAAATCAGAGAAGTTGATTTAGGGTTTTGTATTTCAACACACGCATTTCATCATAGGCAGGCATTGAAACCCAAGCATCAAAAACCATCGAAAAACCACAAACAACTTACAAGAATTTCAAAACAAGAAATCGGAGAAAACTCACTTGATCTTCAATCGAGTTCTTTCCCAAATCCGACGGCAAGATCATCAACGAGAATACGATCATCAGAGAACAAATTTTTCAGCAAACATCAACTTGATTTGGGGAAGATAAGTGGAAACCCTAGCTCGGATTCCTTTTCAAGCCGCCGCCATTTTTCTAGAGAACTAAGAGATCGGAGAAAATGAATAAGCAAATGGGCCGGCCATTTTTGTGCTTAAGGGCTTAGCTTACTTTACTATTTTAAAAGGGAAAATTATTTAAGTCATAGGGTTTCATTTTTGATTTAATTTTTGTGTTATTTTAATTTGTTGTAAAATTAGTCTGAACAGTCTTCTGGAGTCTGTAAAATTCTAGAATTCAATTAATGTTGACTGACAGTTTACAGAGTCTGTAAAATTTGGGTTACTGGTTACGGGGTCGTAATCAGCGTAAATCTGATCGAAGGGATATCGATCAGTCTAGGGCTTTGAGCTTGGGTTAGAATAGGAGCAGGGTTTGCGAGTGTACATGGTCTTGTATGCGGGATCTGTTCTATCACCTAGTAGAAACCTTAGGAATGCAGCAGTAGGTAGGATTTTGCCGAAGTTGGGTATCTCTGTGTGTCATTTACTTTCTGTATTTTTATATCTGCTGCATTTTGTGATCTGATTATTATTTCAATATCTCGTTAGATTATAACTCTGCAAAAATTTGTGATAAACCCTATTCACCCCCCTAGGGTTAATCTAGATCCAACAAGTGGTATCAGAGCTGGTATAAGGTTACAACATGATAGGGAGTTCTCGCTCTATGATCTAGTGGCGAAGTAGTGAATCTTATCCCTACATGTCCGTGGGTCATTGTCCATCTCGAGAGACAGGACGTGAAATCAGTCTCTTAGGTGCCATTGTAGGCCACCGGGGTGTGATTAAAATCCTCGAGAAGGAGACTACAAGTGGTATCAGAGCAGGAATTCTCTTTACCTCTAGAGTAATGGTGATCCCTAGGTGTCAGTCCATAGAGAGTCAGTCCAGTCATATTCCATCTATTTTTAATAGTACAGATTTTTTAAATTGGAAAATAAAGATGAAAATTTATATAAAATCTGTTCATATTAAATATTGGAATATTATTATTAATGGAGTAGATTTGTCAGATAAAAGGAATATTGTTATCAATACTCATACAATGGACATTATTTATTCTTGTCTCACTATTGATCAATTTAAGCTTATCTCTTATTGTTTATCTGCATAGGAAATCTGGAAAACTCTCAATGCACTGTATGGACAAAAAGTTAACAACTGCCCAAAACCTACAAAGATCAACCCAGATTCAAAATTATGCTTAGCAGGTCTTACAAATGATAATTCAGGTGGATCAACTGATGGAGACTCAACAGACAATGAAGTAGAAAATTTCTCTTATGAAGATCTGGTTTACTGTTGTGCTGATCTAACTAAGTCGGTTGATAAACTCCAATCTAAAAACAAATTTCTGAAATCTAAGAATTCTGAGTTGAACAGCAAAATTGTTGATTTGGAATCACAACTTGAATATTTTAATAATCCTTCAAATTCAGATTGCAATAATTGTTTGAAATTGGAAACCAATCTTGTTCGTCTTAATAAAAATATTCAAATATTTGAAAAGGAAATTCTGATCTTAAAAGAAAACAAGATTGAGTTGTCAAATTTGAACAATTTTCTACAAAAGGAATTTGAAATTTTTAAGACTGATATATATTCCAAATTTGAAATTGCTGAAAAGGAGAACGTGTTGAAATCTGAGTTGATTTTGAAAGAACTTGAAAACGAGATTGAAAAATCAAGAAATTTGAGTTTGAAAAACAAAAACGATTTGAATCTGAAATTTTTGAGTCCCAAGTTAGAATTGAATTACTTGAATCTGAAAATTTGGTTTTGAAACAATATGATGCTGAAAGGAATATCACTAATAACCACTGTTCAGATTTAATAAAAGAGAACGGTGATCTTAAATTCAAAATTCAACAACTAGAGTCAACTTTGGTTAAATTTTCTAATGGAGAAAAATCTTTAAATATGTTGTTGAAAAACCAATTTTCTGCTAGAAATAAATGCGGACTTGAATTTGAGAAAAATAATGTTTTGAAAATCAGAACTCAAATGATTTTAAAAATCCTTTAAACTGCTTTGGAAAGAATCGGTTTGAAAATTTAAACTCTGATAATCGCAAAAGATTTTTGAATCATAAACGTGATGTGAATTTGTTTTATAATAATCCAGTTGAACAATTCTGGATCCCAAAAAGAAATAAAACGAATCTCATGAAATTCAAACAGATTTGGGTTCCAAAGGGTACGAAGATAGATTCAAATGGATTATTATACAAACAGATTTGGGTACCAAAACATACGAATATAACGGTGAGTGGTTTTACTACTTTTGTTAGACCACTCGATCCCTTCATTTGCTAGGCACCAGTGGAGGCTGAGGAGCCGCTGTGCAAAAAGAATTTTGAAATCAAGCTGAGTTATACTTCTGTATTCTTTACAGTTCCTTGGCCAAGATTTGTTGAGTTAGAGATTCTGATTTACATTGGACTCTGGTGTGATCTCTAAACTCACCTTTGTAACTATTCTCTATCTTTATTTTCTTTGTTTATTTCTCTCTCTGTCCCTCCTGTTTATTTTTTATTTTTTTTATTTTTTTGTTTTGATTTGTCACTGCTACATCTTTGTAACTTCTTAGACTTCCTTAACTTCAAATTGCAGTACTCATGATCTTTTGGAGATTTGCTCCATTTAAATAGAACTCTGATGTTATAATCTTCTTAGATCTTGAATTTTAACTTTGTAAATATTTGCAATTGTTGTGAAGTTTATTTTCTGATTTTTGAAGTCATAATCGTGTTGATGTAGTCTTGTCATATCTTGAACACTGTTGTTTTGAATTCTAAATGTTTGAAGATCTGAATAATTATTGAAATTTCACACAAATATGCTGTTTTGATTTCTTTCTAATTTATTTTAGAAAAGCTTGTAATAATATACCTATTACAACACTCTGCTATTCATCAGATGTGATAATTTCATTATTTTTTAGATTGGCTTGATTATTTTTTGAAATGCCTTGAAATCAGTGATACATCTTGAATCTCATCTTTATTCATGATCATTTTTTGTTGAAAATTATTTGTTTCAAATCATTTGAAATCCTTGATATTTTGAATATCACACACTTCTTAAATTTGAAATTACCAATCTTGTGTGATTGATTCATTATTTCTCAAAATTTAACATTGATTCAAGTGATTTCAAATAAATTTTCTTGATCATGAATATCCTTCAAATTAGACGTAAATGATCTGAATATTCTTTATACTTGTCAAAAATATTTGTGAAAATTCTTTTGAAAATATGGTCATAAGTATCACTGTTATTTCATGATTATTTGATTTGACTATATGTTTGTTTAAAATCATTTGAAATTATTGATTTATTGAATCTCACACATAATTTTGAATCTGAAATATAACCTAGTGTGATTGATTCATTAAATCCTAATACTTTCACATTTCTTCAAATGATTTAACATAAAGTATATTTTTTAATCTGGGATCATGAAATATTTTTTTTTTGTAACCATCATCTTGTCTTGTCTGCTTGGAAACTGTCTTTGTACTGCTCTGATATTGTTCTTAGATAACTGCTTATTTTTGATCTCTCTACTGCTCTGTGCTAAATTTGTCTGCTTGGGCTTTAAATTTCTGTTGTCTGCGATATCATGGTTTGTCTCTAGTATCTTGTTACATTTTTCATTAATAGAGACACCAATGGTATCAGAAGTGCCTTATGTTTGTCTCACTCATCTGTACTTATATTCTAATCTTCACCTTATATAGATCCACACACTTTTTTGCACTGTACAAATTTTTCCCCTCTTGTTCTGTATAAATCTCCATATCCCTCTTGTAATTGATTTTTAATTTTAAGATTATTTATTGATTATTCATTCAGAAATTGAAATTTATATCTGAACTGTACTCATAATTCATCAAAATTATTAACAGATTTTGAAATTGTGATGAATTGTGACTGCAGTATATTTCATAACAAAAGGAGATTTTATTTTCATGATGGTTGAACATTATTATAATATCTTTGAATTGGCAATTATTTCACGACCATCTTCTTTATCTATCATCATTCTGCCATCCATCATGTCTTTTATATTAATGTGGAGAGTATATGTTTTTTAATCATCTGAAATAAATAGTGAAAATAGTTGTGATGGAAACGTGATTGTGTTATTATTCAGAATTAGTGAAATTGAGAATTTTCAATAATCCCGGTACAATTGGTCATATTTCATAATATAATTAATTTAGAAATTTATCTCACAGTCAATTTCTGTAACTACCACATTTCTATCATTCATATTGGTTGTATATACCGAGGAGTTTTTCTATATAAAGATAAAAATGATAAAATATATAATTAATACATAAGTGTGTCTCTAACCTCATTTAAAAATCCAAGCTCTGGTTATGCATGATTATGAGACAACTTTTAATTTAAGCTGTGACTGACCTCATTTAAAAATCCAAGCTCTGGTTATGCGTGGTCAGTGTGCTCCTAAATAAAAGAAAAAGAAAAAGGAAATGATGCACTATAAATTAAAATTAATATGAAATTCTCCTTGGTGTTTAAAAACCAGCCTATCCATCCATCTTTCTAATCTGTGAAATGTGTTGAAATCTTATGAAGTATTATGATTTGTTGATTGATAGCTATTGGGATTTGAGATTATATGATTTTCTCACTTAAATTGAATTATTAATTATAGTCCAAATCCATCACTGTTTTTGAGCCTCTTTTTATAAAAATTCTTTTGAAAATAATTGAAAATCATTTGTTTTAAAACTCTCTCCATTATATATACAAAATTCATCGTAAATACATCATTCTCTACAATGTGAAATATGCCTCCAGTTCTCAGTTTATTATGATTTTTGTTTGACTGATTGAGATTTATGATGACTGTTCTTCCTCTTATGCTGAAATTATATTTTTAGTCAATTTTTCATCTATATTTTAAATTCTGAATTCTTTTGATGATAACAAAAAGGGGGAGAATGGGTTGAGATTTTGATTTATGAGTGAATATTTTATAAATATTTTTAATTTTGAAAATTCATTATTATTCATTTCATTCATGCACAGTTATAGGGGGAGTCTCTGTTGTAAGGGGAGCTTTCAAATAGGGGGAGTTCAATATTTACTGCCAAACACATTTATTGTGATCAAAATCTTTTGTTTGTTTGTCATCATCAAAAGGGGGAAATTGTTGTATATAACGGTGTTGTATACACAATTATATGATTTTTGTTTGATGATAACAACCAAATAAAAGTTATTTCAAGTGTGTTTGTTATTGTACTGTTATTCTACTTCATAGACAGAAATATAATATTTATATTTAAATAAAATACGACTGTACAGAAATTCAAATACCTACACAATATTTTGTTTAAATATAATATTTTATTTCAATATTCAACAGTACAGATTTACAACTCCACTATTTGCTCAACACTGAAATTCACTAAAATCAAATTCATTCATATACATTTCACTTGTTATATAGCTCCTCACTACAACACTTGTTTATACAACTCATATATACTTTCAATTCACATTGACTCGTATACATACACTTTGACACTTATACATTTCACTAACTCTGTTATGTTCTTCTATCTTCTGTCTTCACTTCACAGTCAGTCCATTCTTCACACTTATCATATATAGAAGCACACACAGTATCTAGAACAGAAATAATTTATAAATTCTAGCAGATATAATTTTTATTTTAAAAATTTATTTGCCTCAGTTTTCTGGTATGTTTCTCATCAATAAATATACAGCCCTTGAAAGTAGTCATTTTGCAAACGACCTCCGTTTTCGACGAAACCACTTTTGTTGGATCCAGAATGTCAAATTATTGTTATGTTTCAAATTTCATAATTTTTGGAATTAGTATGTGAGCGTGGTAAATTTAAATGTGTTTTGTCAATCTAGTTTAAATTTAATTGACTGGAAAAAGACTATTTTTCAACCGGCATCCAAATTCAACGAAATTAGTTTCGTTAGGACCGTTTCATCAAAACATAGCTAGATTTAATTTTTCTATAATTTTTGGAGTTAGTATATGGCCTCGGTAAATTAAAATGTACGTTGAAATTCAATATTGGCCATTATATTAATTTATATTATAACTTTGATAAAATATGATCAAGACAGTTGAATTGGCTTACTAAATATATTCCATTGTGTCCGAAATGGGGGCACTTAGCTTAAGGCGATAGTTGTTGGGTTTGATTTGGAGTTCGGAATGCTAAACATGAAATTTGTGAATTAAAATAATAAAAATATATTATATATAGGTCAAAAAAGAGGGTCAAAACCCTTATTGAAACGACCCGAACTCCCTGGCGAAGGAAAGAGCCCGGATTACTTTGAGAACACGACAAATCAGAACACAAACAGAAGAACATTACACTATATATTACAACAATTTCATCAGGTTACAAGAATATACAGAGTATGAATAAACAATATACATTCGATTAATATCAGAGATTTACAAATTACGATACAGCGGAAAATAATACAAAACATAACTGAATGAGATAAACGGATACAGACTTTTTCGAGTATCATTCCAGCTGTAAACCAGGATCCTATGAATATAAGTCTGCAAAACCAAAACTACTAGCTGCCCATGCGGAAATAGGGGCACCCAGAGTTTAGGTTAAAACAATAAACTCTAGGTCAGTCATGTGACTAGTGTGAGAACTAAAAAGTTATTTAAAACTTTACTTTAAAGATAAGGTAAATCAAGGGACCACGCCGTATAACACGGAACGGGTTTCCTCCCAAGAATACCAGTGCATAAAATAAACAGCGCAATGTTTTTTGGAAAAAATGAAGTTATTAAAAGACCCAGGTGTCATCACGCAATGCAACGCAAACCGGAGGATAGGGTTTTACCTTATAATAGCCAAACATGCTTGGTACGTTTAAAACAAATCATTTTGATACTATTATAGTGTAAAGTATATAAAACAATTTCAAATATAAATGTATCAATCATAGGCGGCATGGGTACCA
>JASFAX010002807.1:0-44633 GCA_030737875.1 Allium sativum
CGCCTATTTACGAACTGCCGCGCTGCGGCGAGTTCGTTTTAATTATATATATATATATATATATGTGTAAACTTTTAAACTTCGTTTAAAATAAATTCAACTTCATTCTGATATATTTTTAATATATATCAATTCAGTTTTCCCAATTCAACACAATATTTTCGATTATCTATAATTGTCTATTTTCCCTTACTCGGTAATATATTTATTTATACTACGATCTTCTATATTAAATTCCAATTCCTTTTACAAATTATAAATCTTTTGGATTTATTTCTATTCTGTTTAAAAATCCGCATTCTGAAATATATTTTGTCATTCCCATATCGAAATGATTTCAGCTTTCTATTTTCAAATTCTATTTTAAATTCTATTTGGATTTTCTATATTCAAATCCCATTTGAATTTTCTACATTCAAATTCTATTTTCAATTCTATTTTCAAATTCATATTTGAATTTAAATATTCAAATTATCTCTTAATAATTAATTCATTATATTTATAAACACCATTTTATAAATTTTTCCTTGTTTATATTTAAACAAGTCTATTTCGAAATCTATTTAAAACCAAAGTCTCCTTTTGGAAATTTCTATTTATAATAACTTATAACACCCAATTTATTTTCATATTCGATTTAACTTCTATTTAAATAAATTCGAATTAATCGAATTCAAATCATAAATCCTTACAGATTTATTTTAGTTCAGTTTATATTCTGAACATCAGAATAAATTCCATCGTTTATTTCTTTAAAACGATTTCCCCATTTCTATTTTTAAATTCACATTTGAATTTTTATATTCAAATTATCAAATGATAATTTTTCCACTTTATTAATAAACCTTGTTTATAAATTCAATTCAATCCCCCTGCACTTTTCAATTTACAAACATCGTTTGTAAATTTCAATACTTCAATCTCCTATATATTTATAAACATCATTTATAAATTTCAGTACTTGTTTTATCTATTCAAAACAAGTCAATATTTTTAATCCATTCGAATTTCAAATTCTATTTTTAGAGAAATAGAATTTCCCGTTTAAAATCTCAAAATCTCTTTTATAATTTTTTTTTTAATATAGATCAACATTCAGGCCCCTGTGATAATTAAACAATCAAACCACCAAATTATCAATCAACGTATCATATATGATAATATATGTGGAAACAAACAAATAATAATATTTTTGACGAATCCAGCTGGATCCCTCCAACCTGTTTTCCTGCATCCACAAATGTTAGTCAACATAAATAATACCCATCCTTCATCGTGGCAGGATTTCGCGGTATAGAAGGTCATCTACTATCATAGCGTGGGGGCGTATAGGGTCATCCGCTAATGATACCGCGGGCATCCGCTAATGGTACTGCGGGAATCCAACCAATCACCAATATATATATAATAGCCAAAAACACCAATCCTAAATAACTAATATATATTTAATATAGCCATAATAAAATTTCAGTGCAAGCAAACAACCAATGAACAAATATTTTAATGAATAAAATAAAATCTAAATAAAATACGAGTGAGATTTACTCACCAGGGTTTTTAGTTTGCACTTGTATCACTTTCAGTTTATATTCATCGATTTCCGAGTCTTCGAACTTCATACGAATAATTCCATTCGACTTATCCTTAACTAAGAAAATTTGAATTATATAAATAAATAATGGAAATTCTTGATAGGGTTTTATGTTATCATTTATACTAAAATTAAATTTCCTTTTTTTCTCAGTTTCTAAGTTCTAGATTAGCAAGCTAATTTCAATTTTAACTAATGTGCTAATTCCTAAAACAAAGATCAAATTCAAATAAAGATTCACCTCTTACCAATTCGATTTCTCCAAGTTACTAGTTTGAACTCCATTAGAAAATCGAACACCCTGCTCTACACACCATCGACTTCATCAATTAACCGCACTTGACCTGATTGCAAACAAACACCAACGCAATCATCCGGTTCTCATTCATCATCACACGCAAACACCAAAGCTGGCTTTCCAATATCGAAGCCTCAATAACCAAAAAAAAAATTCGAAACCTAGCTTTATTGGCACACCCCCAATCACTCACCGGCCAGTCAAACCCCATTCCAGTTCATCTATTTCAAAATCAGAGGCTGGCCTCCTCAAAATATACCTCTAGTTTGAATACCCTTGTCCAAAAATCCAAGCAGCAAATATTGTAAAAATATGACTGTAGCTTCTCCTTACTGTCAACTATTCAGTACCCAAAACAGATCCGAGATCTCCACTGTCGAACTCCCAAACCTCCACAGTCAACATCGTTCAACCTCCACCACTGACTTGTCCCATTTCCCTAACCGGCGAACCCAAAAAAAATGAACTCAAATGAATACTTAGTGTCGAACTCCTACACTTCCAGTAAATCGCAACAGCCCATATTTCCCGATTCAACAATCGAACTTCATTTCAACACACTGTCGTACCTTTAACCCCATACATCGCACCCCTTCAATCCTCCATGAATCGAACCTCAGCAAGTGATCGACCTCCACTCCTTCGATCCCCCCTCAACCCGCGGTGACTAATTCAATTGGCATCTCCAGTAAAGGACGGAATCCTTTCAGCAAAACTCTGAAGAACTGCATGACGATACCCCCTTTCTCCTTGAATCGGTCGCGAGTGCTGCGTCGAGCCCTGGGAACCGACAGCTTCAAATCGCGATCCCACTTTTTTTATTTAGCTGAGGAACTAGAAATGAATTAATAGAAGGGGAAATAAATAGAAGGGAAAGGAAATATTGCTGTTTATAAAAGGAACATGCATTCATTTTTATTTTTCTCAAAGGAAGAGGAATTCGGCATTTTCTTTGTTAGTTGAAGCTTTGTGAGATTGTCGTTCTGGATAGAAAAAGAGGAATAAAGGAAAAAGGAGCCGCGTTATACAGAGAAAAGGAGGGGAACCAACGTACACAGCAATTTAATGTTTGTCACCTAAAGTACAAACATTTTTAATGCCGACTTGATTTTAGATTTTACCTGATTTGATTTCAAATTAATGTGATTTGAAATAAAGAGATTTTTGTTCTTTTTAAATAGATATCGATTTGATTTTCGATTCGATTTCGATCTTATCCATTTCAAATATCTCGGGGTCCCTTAATTTAAACCACGAACCGCTATTTTAACGTAACCACTGTCGTTTAAATGTTATAACAAAATTCTGAACTGAACAGTCACTACAACAAAATGAGGCTTTCATAGCTTTTGAAAAACGCTATTATAACCTAATATAGTGTTTCAGAGAACGCTATGTAACGACATGCTATCTTAGACTGTCAACTTTGAATAGCAGTAAAAAAAACGCTATTATAGACGGCCTTTATATAGCGTTTGTATATGCTATCTAACGAAAACGCTATAAAATACTATATGATTCTGACTTTTTATAGCGTTTGTGTGTGTTTCTATTGCGTTTATTGTGATATTAGTATAGCGTTTGTTCTTATAATAGTTAGCTTTTTTATATGTTACTATAGCGTTTGTTTCATTATACAATAGCACTTCCACTATCTCTTTCTATAGCGTTTTTTATTCAACAGCGTTTCTGAAACGCCGTTGCCTATTATATTATATTATGAACTTCTCATTTTATACACACATTTAAGCATTTCTTATCTACATATAAATATAATAAATTTTCGAAAACAAATATATAAATTACAACATAATATTCATGCATCTCATTCAAACAACTTAGTATTTCATACATACAGTTTTATCAACTTTTCCATGTCCGCGCGTAATATGTCATACATGCTAATATTAATTACAAATTACTTACAAAACATACACACTATAGATTAGTCTTACTCTACTTCTGATATTTTCTTCTTAACATGAACATTAGTGATCCTGTTAATATCAAATAAACAATCAATGTATTAGTAGTTGTTAAATCACCGTATAGACAAAGTAAATAAACCAAAAGGAAAAAACAAAAACAATCAAAACAAGAAAATATAATGCGCTTATATAAGGGATTATTGTTATGATGCATTCAAACATACAGTAATTTTCTAAATAAAATTAACCTATTAGTTTTGATTGCATCCTAACATTACGAAAAAGCATCAAACCCAAATTTTTTGTAATTCATTCTAATCAAGGTTTAAAGTTGTGCTAATAGTTTCACAAGACAATTCATCATTAAACTTAAAATGGTCATGAATCCTAATAAAACTGTAACAACCCGGAAAATCTGAACCAGTTTAAAAAAATTTAATTGGCTAAATTAGTGGATTTTAAATATTTAAAATAAATATTTTAAATAATAGTGATGAAAAATAGGTTGAATCGATGCTTTAAAATAAATATAATTAATTTTAATTATAAACAAGGCCTGAAATGGCGCTGCAGTTTCAAAAATTGAATTCAAACTTCAAACGACTGTACCGAGTGCAAAATAAAATGGAATTTAGTGAAACCAAAAATATTTAAATCTGTTAGTGAATATCTTTCTAACGAATCTGAAAAATCGAAGTTTCATAGCAGGAATCAAAAGTTATGGCCAAATGAATTTTCAGAAAGGTCGCTATAGAAATTATATCGCCCTTGAAAATAGACATTTTGCATACGACCTCAGAATTCGGCGAAACCACTTTTGTTGGATCCGGGATGTCAAATTATTGCTAGGTTTCCAATTTCATTATTTTTGAAGCTAGTATGTGAGCGTGGCAAAAGAAAATGTGTTTTGGCCGATTACAGTTAAAATGGATCGACCGGAAAAGGGCCATTTTACAAACGGTCTCAGAATTCGACGAAACTAGTTTTGTTGGGACTGTATCGTCAAAACATAGCTATATTTATTTTTCTGGAATTTTTCGAGTTAGTATGTGGCCCCGGCAAATTGAAATGTACGTTCAAATTAAATATTGAATGTTTTATATTTTAATTTGAATGAATACTGACTGAAACATTCGAATGGGCTTTCGAAACATATCCCATTGTGTTCGGAATGGGGGTAAAATGCTAGGGACAATAGTCGTTGGGTTTGGATTGGAGTTCGTAAGAGATGGGGGGTATTTTCGGATTTTTGAAATTAATAAATATAAAAAAATATAGGCCGACCAATCACAATCCTTCTCCTACCTCGCTCAGGCCCGTAACCCCCAAATCGACGGCGACTTCCCTTCTCTTCCTTCTCTCCTCTTTTCCTCTTCCATCTCGCAACAAAACACCTCGCTCCTGTTGAGGAATTTGTAGATTTTCTTCCGAGCTTTAAATCCATGTAAAGTTTGCAAATTTTCATTGAGAATTGAGAGAGAATCACCCTCGTGAAGATCCGGTCTTCGAAGCTCCACCGGCAATGCCAGGCACCACCGAGGGGGGCCCACCTACCTCCGCCCGAGCGCCTCTCGGAGCTCTTGGATGTGGCGTAACCCGATCTCAACAACGCTCAACGGATTTTGCAAGAATTGAGGACCTAGTTTTGAATGCTCGTGGAAGATATACGGCTTGATTATTCTGAGCTGGTTTTGACACTTTCAAGTGTCGCGAAATTCGTCCATCTTTGAAAAATCATATCTTTTTCATGTGTTGACGAAATTCGATGAAACAGGAGACACCGGGACCGTGAGGACGTCTTCTACATTTTAGAAGAGACAACGTATTTTTCTGAGCCTTCTGCAATTTTTGGTGGAGTGGAACCTAATGTGAGATATCTAATTTATAAACGATATGGAAAACAATGATGTATAAATTATATAGTTGAAATATGAGTTATATAAGCGTTGTACATCTCATGTATAAGCATTGTATAAGTTGTATGTTCGATGTATAAGTTATATATGCGTTGTTAAAATTATATATGCAATGAAATGATATTGAATTGTGCTGAAGTGAATTGAAATATATATATAATAGTATATATATATATATTTATATATATATATATATACACTCCCCTTGTCAACAGACCATGGACGATATTTATTGATTGTGTTGTTGTTTGGATTATTTTGTTGATGTGAAATTTGGTGAATGATGTGAATGATTGATTGTGGTTGAAAAATACCCATTTGTGGTTGAAAACAAAAATAGAATAGGTTGTGCAAATGAAAATAAAACATGCCGCCTGCGTGCGAATTAGATGCATGAATCTCCATTGTCAAAAACCGCAAGGTTTTAAAGTAGAGCGAGGAGTCGTACATCGATACGGTCCCGGTTTTAACTACCCTGCCGTTATGCTGCCGAAATTTTCTGAAATCTTTCTGTGTTTGATTTATTTTCATTTGTTGAAACTATATTCATTTTTTGAATAGAAATTCATGTATATAAAATAATCATTTTTTGAAATAAATTGTTTTATACTAAAAATCACATTTTTATCACCTGTTTGAACTATATAAAATAATTGTGTTTTGAAATAAATTGTTTTATAATAAAAATCACATTTTTATCACCTGTTTGAACTATATAAAATAATCGGGTTTTGAAATGAATTGTTTTACAATAAAAATCACATTTTTACTATATACATGAACTGTTGAAAATGGTGATGTGCTGAAATAAATATCTGTTAGATAAAAATATCATTTTTATCGATAGTACGAAGTGAATATGGTTTTGAAATCGAAGGAAGAATTATATAGAAATATATATAATTAAAATATATCGAACAACGAAGCTGCAGTTCATATTTTGAGACCGTGATTTCAAACGATTATTGCGAGAGATCCGATCATCGGATTTTCCTGAAACTGCAACCGTTGGGTTCGCCTTGGAAATATCTTTCCAATGGCACCAATTTTGTAAAGATCCAACGTTTGGATTGTCTGGAATGTTTAATTCAAATCTGAAGAAAAATAGCGCCAGAATCGATTATAATTATATATATATATATATATAATTATAATAAATCGAATAACGATGCTGTAGTTCGATATTTGAAATCGAAACTTCAAACGATTATACCGGGAGATCCGACCGTCGGATTTTCCCAAAACTGAAACCGTTGGATTCGTTTTGAAAAGGACTTTCTAATGATATAAAATTTGTGATGATCCAACGGTTAGATTTTCAGATATGTGTAAATCAAATCTGAAGAAAAACAGCGCCACGGCCGCGTTATGGCCTGAAGCGTCGTTTGAATGAATTGGCTAGTTTTAAATAAATAAAAATAGCGATATTTCGTGATAAAATATTATAAATGATATGAAATGAAAATAAACTACATTTGCTTGGTTTGTTAGAGATTTGATGGTTGAATGTGTTTGGCGTGAAAATTACAATTAATGAACTGAATTAATAATGTGGAATAATTTAACCATTGAACTGAATTGATTTGAAATATTAAATATACGTGAATTATTTGAAAAGACCGAGTTAATTCTCATTTCAAATAATTGATCGGCGATTAAAAGTCAAAGATATGAAGACGGTTCAAGACCGATGATCTTCACGTAGAATGGAAGGGTGCTACGGATGCTCATGATGGGAGTTGCTACCTAGAAGGGGCTGAAGTAGTAACCGTCCGGACGTACGTGTTGATTGTGCAAATGTGAGAGGAATCCAGATCCTCCGGTTTCGTTCAGACCCAGAACGGACTTGTAAACGGACGTGTGTCTGACATTGTATATTGACAACGTGGCATACAGAGATGCTGTGATCAAAGCTTTTGTTGAAAAGCAGAGCTTTGTGGTTGATGATCAAAGCACCGCCTATGTGGCATTGCTTTGTGTTTATCGTTGTTTCGCGAACCTCACACCCCGATATGGACCAGAAACGGGAGAGGACATCAGGGAGTACATGCGTTTCCTTCTAGCTAGGGTGGTGTCAGTGACCTACCAGCCCTGACATTTATATTACTTTCACCTGTGTGGTTGTTGCTGTTGCGAGGCGCCTCGGTTATATCGGTCAATCCGGGACCGATGGAGTCATTCGTTGGCTCGTTTTCGCCCCATAGGGCAGGGGAACGCAGTGTTCAGGCATTTTAATCCACATCGATGGACTAGCCCTGACGATCCAAGGGCCCACCTGAGTCTGGGCCCTGAGACATGGTAGGCTAGATTGTCTCGAAGCGGTGAGGACGATCCCTGGCCTCGGTTCATGACGGAAATCCAATTTCCAAATACGACATCGTGCGGTTTTGATTGTATATATATATATATGGCGACATGATATATGGTACCCATGCTGTCTATGATTGATATTTATGATTGTATCTAAAAATCAGAAACTAACTGGAAATGAGTTAGGAAGGATGGTTTCCTGAGTATTGGTCTGATGTTGGTTTCGGCCTTCGGGGTTAATACTTAGGGAATCGTTCTCTTACTAATTTACGGTTGGAGTCTGATTAAGAATTAAACGATAAAATTTACCTTTCAAATGATTTGTTTTCCTCATATCAAGCATATTTGGCCATTATAAGGTAAAACTCTATCCTCCGGTTTGTGCTGCATTGTGAGATGGGACCTGAGTCTAATAATGGCTTCATTTTTATGAAAAGCATAGCGATGTTTAAGTGATTTACTTGTTTTTAAAGCACCGGAAATCACTGGAGTAAACCCGTTCCGCGAAAGTGGCGTGCTCCTATGATTTGCCATATTGTATAATGTGTTAAGTAGATTTCTCATACCAGTCCCATGACTGACTCGTAGTTTGTTTCACTTGCAAACTCGGGTGCCCCTATTTCTACACGGACAGCCTTGTATTCAGGTTTTAGCAGGCTCTTTCTGGATAGCTGGAGCTGAAGATGGATTCTATCATTTATTTCTTTTTATGCTGTTCAGCTCCTATTGTACATATTATGTTGTTTTCCGCTGTAGCCATTTATGTATAGTTGAACTGTATTTGTACTAAGTATGATCCTGTATACTGTGTAACTCTGATGTTTATTATATCCAGTATATTATGTTGTACAAGATCTGGAGTATTTATTTATTTCTGTTCTGTTGTTATCTGTTTATATCTTATACTCCCAAAGATTACCCTTGCCGCCGTGTTACGAGGTTTGGGTCGTCACAAACGTGGTATCAGAGCTTTGGTTAAGCCTGGAATATAACATATGAACGAGCTCGTCAGAAATAGAACCAGTAGTGTTCTAGGACGAGAACTCGTTACAGATAGGATCAGAAAATATCCTAGTGTGAGTAAAGCAGAATGAAATACACCTCAATAGATACATTTACATTCAAGTATATGTTTCTATGCTATATAATATCTCTTCTGTGACCTGACACTTGATCTTCTATTTGCAGAAGTACTATAAAATGAGTGTCAGAAACAGAAGGAATGCAGAACCAGATCTAGAAGCTTTATTAAAGAAGTATCGAAATCTGGGTGGAGTACCATTTTCGGGAAATGAATCCATTAGTCAAACCCAGGATTGGATGCGTTCTATGGAAAGAATTCTTGAGCGTCTCCAACTAAGAGATGACCAGAAAAGATTAGTGGCATCTTGGGCACTCAAAGATGAAGCTTTGTTCTGGTGGGATTCAATTATTAAAGGTAATCCAGAAGGTGATATCACCTGGGATAGATTCAAAGAAATTTTCAATCAAAGGTTTATTCCTCCAGAAGCGACTGAGCGGTTATACGATGAGTTCTATTATCTGATACAAGGAGATATGGATATCCCCGAATATCATAAGAGATTCAATGAACTTTCTCGTTTTGCTCCGCATCTAATTGAAAAGCCAAAGATGAAGAATGTGAGGTTTATACATGGTCTTCAAAGAAAATACCAGAATAGTGTAATGGGCCATGTGAAGCTTCCTTTTTCAGAAATGATATACATGGCTTATCAGTACGAGGATCTCGATAAGAAAGGTATGTTGCGAGACGAAGACGAATGTAGTTCAAGCAACAAAAGAAAACTCGAAACTAATAACCCAGAGTCTAGTACACAGCCTGAGGCAGTTACAAAGTCTGAAGGTAAGAAGAGACCAAAGGCAAGTCAGAAAAAGGTAAAGACAGTCGTATGTCTAAAGTGTAATCAGCAAGGGCACTCGATAAGGAAATGTAGATCTTCAAAAAGTGAAGGATTTAAATCCAAGAAGAAATCTCAAGAGAATAGGGGATGCCATAAGTGCCACCAGGCTGGTCATATTGTGAAGAATTGCCAGTTATCGAAGAAATCTGAAATAGTGCAAGTCAATGAAGTAGCAGAAACTTCAGAGCCCTCGACTAGTCAAGCGAGGCCAGATGTTTTGGAAGGCACGCTTAATGTCAGAGATATTCCAGTTAAAGTACTGTTTGACACAGGCGCGTCGCGAAACTTTATTGCGAAGAATGCGGTTAAGAAGCTGGATTTGAATTTGAAAAAGCTCAAAGAACCGATGACTGTTCATAATCCGGTTGGGGGTTCCATCGATCTTAGTTGGGTTTGTGGAGTGCCTGTTTCTTTTTCCTGTTATCGATTCCCCACTTTCGCGATCGTCATGAATTTTACAGAATTTGATCTTATTCTGGGGATGGATTGGTTAACTAAATATGAAGCTGAGGTTAAATGCGCCGACAGAGTCGTAAGGGCGAAGATTAAATCCGGCAATTATATAACCATTCCATGTGAAGGACCGAATTCAGATAGAAAAGATTTTTGGTTAGCTTTAGATGTTTCCCCTGCTCAAATAGAACCTGTTCCTGTCGCTGAGGAGCATATTCCAGTTGACATTGAAAATATCCCAGTCGTCAAGAACTATGCGGATGTGTTCAAGGTGGTTGTTAGCTTACCTCCACAGAGAGAAATTGATTTCAAAATCTCTTTAGTCCCTAATGCAAGGCCAGTAGTTCACGCTATTCGAAAGATGACCTTGAAAGACAAGGATGAGTTAGATAATCAAACTCGACAGCTCGTATGGAAAGGTCTGATCAGACCTAGTTTCTCTGATTGGGGTGCAGTAGTGGTATTTGTCCCGAAGTCAGACGGTATTCTCAGACTATGTGTAGATTATCGTGACTTGAATAAGCAGACATTGAAAAATAAATATCCATTGCCGCGGATTGATGATTTGTTGGATCGATTGAATGGCGCACAAGTGTTTTCACGTATAGACCTAGCTACAGGTTTCCATCAACTTCGTATTGCCGAAGAGTGTGTTCCTCTGACAGCATTCAGAGGTCCGGACTTATTCTACGAGTGGTTAGTAATGCCATTCGGCTTATGTAACGCTCCAGCTTATTTCGTCGATCTAATGAACGGAGTATTCAGAGGAGTTTTGAATAAATTTGTTCTGGTTTTCATTGATGATACACTGATCTTCTCTAAGTCAGAAAGCGAACATGAAAAACATTTGGAACAGGTGTTAGAAATTCTGAGAAAGAATGTTTTAAAAGCAAAGTTTTCCAAATGTATATTCTGGCAAGAAGAAGTTAAATTTCTTGGCCACGTCGTGTCAAAGCAAGGAATTTCAGTGGATCCCAGTAAAATCACTGCTATTCAGAATTGGAAACAGCCTCTTACACCCACAGAAGTCAGAAATTTCTCGGGTTGGCCAGTTATTATAGGACATTCATTAAGGATTTTGCGAAGACATCCAGTTCCTTAACGAAACTGACTAAGAAACATTCGAGATTCAATTGGACTCCGGTATGTGATGAAGCTTTCCAGGAGCTGAAACTGAAACTGACAACTGCTCCAGTGTTAACAATAATTGATGGCAATGAGGACTTGAAAGTCTGGACTGATGCATCTAGAGAAGGCCTTGGTGCAGTGTTAATGCAAAGAGGTCAAGTGATTGCTTATGCAAGCCGTCAGCTGAAACCACATGAGAAGAACTATGTTACTCATGATCTTGAGTTGTTAGCCATCGTCTTTGCTTTGAAAATCTGGAGACACAACCTTTTGGGTGAGAAATTTGAACTGTACACAGATCATCAGTCATTGAAATATTTGTTCACTCAGAAAGACTTGAACCTGAGGCAGCAGCGTTGGCTAGAGTTTCTTGCGGCGTACGATTTTGAGATTTTATACACCCCAGGGAAAGCCAATGTTGTGGCTGATGCGCTGAGTAGAAAGAATGTAATAATCGCCAGCTTTATTATTACGATTTCATTGATTGATAAAATATCTGCTCTACAGAGTGATGACCCCTTCATTCAAAGAATCAAAGAAAGAATACAGAAAGGCGAGACCGTGAGTTTTCAGATAGATAACTATGGGATTCTAAGGTTAAAAGGCCGAATATGTGTGCCAAACATTGCCGAATTACGGAGGGAAGTATTGGATGAGTGTCACAAAGTCAAGCTTAGTATCCATCCAGGAGTGAGCAAGATGTATAATGATATCAAACGCACTTTCTGGTGGAGATCTATGAAACGAGACATCTCCTTATATGTTAGCCGGTGTTTCACCTGTCAGCAAGTCAAAAGCGATCAGCAGAAACTCGCTGGATTGTTGCAACCTTTAGAAGTGCCAGGTGGAAAGTGGGAACATATTTCTATGGATTTCATAGATGGTTTGCCCAGAACCAGGAAAGGAAATGACAGTATTTGGGTGATCGTAGATCGTTTCACGAAGACCGCCCATTTCATACCTGTCAGATCGAATAGAACTGCTCAGAGTCTGGCATAGATATATTTCAAGGAAATTGTTAGACTGCACGGAGTTCCCATGAGCATCGTTAGTGATCGTGACCCGATTTTTGCTAGCAAATTCTGGGAAGCATTCCAAGCAGAATTGGGAATGAAACTGAACTTGAGCACCGCATATCATCCTCAGACAGATGGTCAAACTGAGAGGGTGAATCGTATTCTAGAAGATTTATTGCAGGCTTGTATTTTAGATTTTGGCAGATCATGGGAAGACCATTTGCATTTGGCCGAGTTCTCATACAACAACAGCTACCAAGCTAGCCTGACAATGTCACCATTCGAAGCATTGTAAGGTAGACCGTGCCGATCCCCTGCTTGTTGGGTAGAACCTGGTAATAGACTCGTATTGGGGTCAAATATGATTCGCGAAGCTGCGGATAAAGTCGACTTCGTTAAGAAACGATTACTAGCCGCACAAAGCCGACAAAAGAGCTATGCAGATAAGAGAAGAAGAGATATATCATTCGTTGTTGGCGACTATGTTTATTTGAATGTATCTCCGATGAGAGGAGTGATCCGATTCGGTAAGACAGGGAAATTGGCGCCTAAATTCATTGGCCCATTTCCTATTCTAGAACGGATTGGAACTCTCGCTTATAAGGTTCAGTTACCAGATTGGTTGCCTGGAGTACATGATGTATTTCACGTATCTCAACTTCGAAAGCATGTACATGATCCCGATTTGATCGTGGAAGAAGCAGCTCAATGGGATATAGATATTACTCCCGAATTAGCAGTCAGAAAAGAGCCGATCAAAATTATTGGCAAATAAACCAAAGAGCTGAGGAACAAGAAGGTTCACTTAGTCAAAGTGCAATGGAGTGGAGATCCGCGAGACTGTACTTGGGAAACAGTGGAAAGTATGCCGAAAGCCTATCCTAAGTACAGAGTGGATATCTCTGATTGACTCTGGTGCAAGGTACATTTACCATATCTTGCAATTTCCATAGTGTTCTCTATTTTGTTGTTGTTTCCTTTTCATGAATGTAGAATTTTAATTATATAGTCTGAATGATTTAAAAGAATATATGAATTAACTAATATATTTGTGGAAAGTTAACAATAAATTGAAAGATGTTTGTGTTGTGTGATGGTGGACTTGATTAATTAAATTATTAGAACGATAGTTAATTAAATCAATAAAGGAATGAATAAATCACACATTGAACTGATTAGAGAATTAATTAGAAATATATATACATGTGCATTATATATGTTTGAACAGGTAAATGGATTAGCTGTTGAGTAAAGATTTTATTTGTGTGCCCGACAAATAGGTAAACCTTAATGAGTTGGATGCGCACTTTTATTATTATATCAACTCCTGTGAATGCCATTGGATGCGGAGTGCTGGTTATTCTGTGTGTAATTTATAAATATCGCCATAGGATAGTAACAATTAATTTTGAACTACACTACATGGCATACTTCTTGAAGATAGGCATACTTCATCATATACCACATAAGCATTTGGAGCTTGTGTGACGAGGTAGAAGATTTACCATACGAGCGAGAGGCTTGTATGGCGATGACTATATTTTTACAGGTTGAACTGATGACTGGTATGGACTATTTAAATCGTAACGGTAAATTGCCAGATTAATAAAAACCCTACACGGGTCTGGAGTTGACAATAATCACGACTCTTCAGTTATTAGATACGGCACATGGATTATTTATTTCCCACACGGGACGAGGTGACGAGGATTTATCCTCTGGAGCATTAAAAATGCACACTCCCTAAGGCTTAGACAGGGTGACGAGAATTTATTCTCTGGAGTTATTATCTATATACGCTCCCCTGTAAACACCAGAATATATCACTATAAATATGTGTATGCTTTATAGGATTTATTGGGTACCTAATACGGCCCAATAAATTTCCCAAACCCTCCCCGTACAAAGGAGGTTATGACGAAATTTTTCGAAAATTCCGGGTGTTAGCTAAATTTTTGAAGAATTTGTAAATTCTCTGAGACTGAAAAGTTGGAGAATGGAAGCCAAATCGAACGTGAAGTTGATTAATCAAACCACTTTCGACTTTGTTCCTTTTCGGGGACGAAAAGTTTTAAGTGGGGGAGATTGTAACAACCCGGAAAATCTGAACCAGTTTAAAAATTTTAAATTGGCTAAATTAGTGGATTTTAAATATTTAAAATAAATATTTTAAATAATAGTGATGAAAAATAGGTTTGAATTGATGCTTGAAAATAAATATAATTAATTTTAATTATAAACAAGGCCTGAAATGGCGCTGCAGTTTCAAAAATTGAATTCAAACTTCAAACGACTGTACCGGGTGCAAAATAAAACGGAATTTAGTGAAACCAAAAAGATTTAAATTTGTTAGTGGATATCTTTCTAACGAATCTGAAAAATCGAAGTTTCATAGTAGGAATCAAAAGTTATGGCCAAATGAACTTTCAGAAAGGTCGCAATAGAAATTATATCGCCCTTGAAAATAGACATTTTGCATTCGACCTCAGAATTCGACGAAACCACTTTTGTTGGATCCGGGATGTCAAATTATTGCTAGGTTTCAAATTTCATAATTTTTGAAGAAAGTATGTGAGCATGGCAAAAGAAAATGTGTTTTAGTCGATTACAGTTAAAATGGATCGACCAGAAAAGGGTCATTTTACAAATGGTCTCAGAATTCGACGAAACTAGTTTTGTTGGGACCGTATCGTCAAAACATAGCTAGATTTATTTTTCTGGAATTTTTCGAGTTAATATGTCGCCCCGGCAAATTGAAATGTACGTTCAAATTAAATATTGAATGTTTTATATTTTAATTCGAATGAATACTGACTGAAACATTCGAATGGGCCTTCGAAACATATCCCATTGTGTTCGGAATGGGGGTAAAACGCTAGGGATGACAGTCGTTGGGTTTGGATTGGAGTTCGTAAGAGATGGGGGGTATTTTCGGATTTTTGAAATTAATAAATATAAAAAAAATATAGGCTGACCAATCACAATCCTTCTCCTACCTCGCTCAGGCCCGTAACCCCCAAATCGACGGCGACTTCCCCTCTCTTCCTTCTCTCCTCTTTTCCTCTTCCATCTCGCAACAAAACACCTCGCTCCTATTGAGGAATTTGTAGATCTTCTTCCGAGCTTTAAATCCATGTAAAGTTTGCAAATTTTCATTGAGAATTGAGAGAGAATCACCCCCGTGAAGATCCGGTCTTCGAAACTCCGCCGGCAATGCCAGGCACCACCGAGTGGGGGCCCACCTACCTCCGCCCGAGCGCCTCTCGGAGCTCTTGGATGTGGCGCAACCCGATCTCAACAACGCTCAATGGATTTTGCAAAAATCGAGGACCTAGTTTTGAATACTCGTGGAAGGTATACGGCTTGATTATTCTGAGCTGGTTTTGACACTTTAAAGTGTCGCGAAATTCGTCCATCTTTGAAAAATCATATCTTTTTCATGTGTTGACGAAATTCGATGAAACAGGAGACACCGGGACCGTGAGGATGTTTTCTACATTTTAGAAGAGACCGCGTATTTTTCTGAGCCTTCTGCAATTTTTGGTGGAGTGGAACCCAATGTGAGATATCTAATTTATAAACGATATGGAAAATAACGATGTATAAATTATATAGTTGAAATATGAGTTATATAAGCGTTGTACATCTCATGTATAAGTGTTGTATAAGTTGTATGTTCGATGTATAAGTTATATATGCGTTGTAAAGATTATATATGCAATGAAATGAAATTGAATTGTGCTGAAGTGAATTGAAATATATTTATATAATATATATATACTCCCCTCGTCCACAGACCATGGACGAAATTTATTGATTGTGTTGTTGTTTGGATTATTTGGTTGATGTGAAATTTGGTGAATGATGTGAATGATTGATTGTGGTTGAAAAATACCCATTTGTGGTTGAAAACAAAAATAGAATAGGTTGTGGAAATGAAAATGAAAATAAAACATGCCGACTGCGTGCGAATTAGATGCATGAATCCCCATTGTCAAAAACCGCAAGGTTTTAAGGTAGAGCGAGGAGCCGTACATCGATACGGTCCCGGTTTTAACTACCCTGTCGTTATGCTGCCGAAATTTTCTGAAATCTTTCTGTGTTTGATTTATTTTCATTTGTTGAAACTATATTGATTTGTTGAATAGAAATTCATGTATATAAAATAATCACGTTTTGAAATAAATTGTTTTATATTAAAAATCACATTTTTATCACCTGTTTGAACTATATAAAATAATCATGTTTTGAAATAAATTGTTTTATATTAAAAATCACATTTTTATCACCTGTTTGAACTATATAAAATAATCGGGTTTTGAAAAGAATTGTTTTACAATAAAAATCACATTTTTACTATATACATGAACTGTTGAAAATGGTGATGTGCTGAAATAAATATCTGTTAGATAAAAATATCATTTTTATCGATAGTACGAAGTGAATATGGTTTTGAAATCGAAGTAAGAATTATATAGAAATATATATAATTAAAATATATCGAATAACGAAGCTGCAGTTCGTATTTTGAGACTGTGATTTCAAACGATTATTGCGAGAGATCCGATCATCGGATTTTCCTGAAACTGCAACCGTTGGGTTCGCCTTGGAAATATATTTCCAATGGCACCAATTTTGTGAAGATCCAACGGTTGGATTGTCTGGAATGTTTAATTCAAATCTGAAGAAAAACAGCGCCAGAATCGATTATAATTATATATATATAATTATAATTAAAATAAATCGAATAACGATGCTGCAGTTCGATATTTGAAATCGAAACTTCAAATGATTATACCGGGAGATCCGACCGTCGGATTTTCCCAAAACTGAAACCGTTGGATTCGTTTTGAAAAGGACTTTCTAATGATATAAAATTTGTGATGATCCAATGGTTAGATTTTCAGATATGTGTAAATCAAATCTGAAGGAAAACAGCGCCACGACCGCGTTATGGCCTGAGCGTCGTTTGAATGAATTGGATGGTTTTAAATAAATAAAAATAGCGATATTTCATGATAAAATATTATAAACGATATGGACTGAAAATAAACTACATTTGCTCGGTTTGTTAGAGATTTGATGGTTGAATGTGTTTGGCGTGAAAATTACAATTAATGAACTGAATTAATAATGTCGAATAATTTAACCATTGAACTGAATTGATTTGAAATATTAAATATACGTGAATTATTTGAAAAGGGCGAGTTAATTCTCATTTCAAATAATTGATCTGTGATTAAAAGTCGAAGATATGAAGACGGTGCAAGACCAATGATCTTCACGTCGAATGGAAGGGTGCTATGGGTGCTCATGATAGGAGTAGCTACCTAGAAGGGGCTGAAGTAGTAACCGTCCGGACGTACGTGTTGATTGTGCAAATGTGCGAGGAATCCAAATCCTCCGGTTTCGTTCAGAACCAAAACGGACTTGTAAATGGATGTGTGTCTGACGTTGTATATTGATAACGTGGCATACAGAGATGCTGTGATCAAAGCTTTTGTTGAAAAGCATAGCTTTATGGTTGATGATCAAAGCACCGCCTGTGTGGCATTGCTTTGTGTTTATTGTTGTTTCGCGAACCTCACACCCCAGTGTGGACCAGAAACGGGAGAGGACATCAGGGAGGACATGTGTTTCCTTCAAGCTAGGGTGGTGTCAGTGACCTACCAGCCCTGACATTTATATTACTTTCACCTGTGTGGTTGTTGCTATTGCGAGGCGCCTCGGTTATATCGGTCGATCCGGGACCGATGGAGTCATTCGTTGGCTCGTTTTCGCCCCATAGGGCGGGGAAACGCAGTGTTTAGGCATTTTAATCCACATCGGTGGACCGGCTCTGACGATCCAAGGGCCCACCTGAGTCTAGGCCCTGAGACATGGTAGGCTAGATTGTCTCGAAGCGGTGAGGACGATCCCTGGCCTCGGTTCATGACGGAAATCCAATTTCCAAACACGACATCGTGCGGTTTTGATTGTATATATATATGGCGACCTGATATATGGTACCCATGCCGTCTATGATTGATATTTATGATTGTATCTAAAAATCAGAAACTAACTGGAAACGAGTTAGGAAGGATGGTTTCCTGAGTATTGGTCTGATGTTGGTTTCGGCTTTCGGGGTTAATACTAAGGGAATCGTTCTCTTACTAATTTACGGTTGGAGTCTGATTAAGAATTAAACGATAAAATTTACCTTTCAAATGATTTGTTTTCCTCGTATCAAGCATATTTGGCCATTATAAGGTAAAACTCTATCCTCCGGTTTGTGTTGCATTGTATGATGGGACCTGAGTCTTATAATGGCTTCATTTTTATGAAAAGCATAGCAATGTTTAAGTGATTTACTTGTTTTCAAAGCACTGGCAATCACTGGAGTAAACCCGTTCCGCGAAAGTGGCATGGTCCTATGATTTATCATATTGTATAATGTGTTAAGTAGATTTCTCATATCAGTCCCATAACTGACTCGTAGTTTGTTTCACTTGCAAACTCGGGTGCCCCTATTTCTACACGGGCAGCCTTGTATTCAGGTTTTAGCAGGCTCTTTCTGGATAGCTGGAGCTGAAGATGGATTCTATCATTTATTTCTTTTTATGTTGTTCAGCTCCTATTGTACATATTATGTTGTTTTCCGCTGTAGCCATTTATGTATAACTGAAGTGTATTTGTACTAAGTATGATCCTGTATACTGTGTAACTCTGATGTTTATTATATCCAGTATATTCTGTTGTACAAGATCTGGGGTATTTATTTATTTCTTTCTATTGTTATATGTTTATGTGTTATATTCCCAAAGATTACCCTTGCCGCCGTGTTACGGAGTTTGGGTCGTCACAAAAACTCAAATAAAAAGAATGGTCTGACATTAAAGGTTCATATAAATATTAGTTTTCCCTATGGTCCGCCATTAAAAGCAAAACTTAGAATGGTAAAAAAAACGTGTAGCTATTTAATGTGAAATAAAGTTAAAAATTCAAGTTTACATATTATGACACTTATGCATGCACAATATGTATATATAATCATTCAGTTGTCCCACTTTTTTACTATATTCTTATCAGTTTACAGTATTCCAACAATATTGTATAATATATAACTTTATCGGGTAAAATATATAGATTCAAACATATGAAGGAACAAAGTCTACCTTTTCATAATGCTGCTTCCATATGCATTCCCTATTGACAAAAACATATGTCAGACCTGAGAAGATGATAACTATATGTCCATTTTCAAAGTTCACTTACAAAAAATGGTGCATCAAATACACTCCAGAAATTTCAGTTGAGGCTAAAAAACAAAATGGCTGGAGCTGAAGGGTGGAATGCACTGAAATACCGGAATAAGCCTTTTTTTTTCTTTTTTCTTTTTTTGAGACACGAGCAAAATACACTGAAAACAATCTCTGAAAATAAAATCTGCAACATCACCATGTAGGTGAAGATCAATTAAATATTAGCCGTATGAACACATAAACATTACTTCTACAGAAACAAAGTTACAATGCTTATAGTATAAAATAATGTTAAAAAAAACACCTCTTTCATGAGCGTTAATTTTCAATAAGCAATATAAAAATGAAATTATAACATATTTGTCTTCAAAAAATAGAAAACGTTTAAATAAGCAGAAGTAACAAAGCATAAAAGTGATTTAATGGTCATAATCACAATGTAAACATAACTACATAAAATTCAAAAGCATAGAAAACTCATTCCAAATTGTACACTAGCACATACAAAAGCAAGCTTATAAGAAAGATTGGGCAGATAATGAACCAAACATCCGACTTCTAACTACAAAAAACCACCTTAAACAAAACATCATATCTAAAAAGTAAAGCAACACGCTATAATCTTCATCTGTGATAGTTATAAACACATCATAAACCAAAATTTATCTTATAATTAAAGTCAAAATGGACACCAAAAAATCACCTCTTAAAGTTTGTGTTACTGGCATTGCAGGCTTCTTTGTATCATGGCTTGTCAAGCGCCTAGTTGAGCATGGGCACCAAGCACAGGCACAGTTAGAGATACAGGTTAATAAAGACTTTTGTACTACTTGAATACATGTCTAGACTGACGAATTTAATACTTTCTGATAATCAACTGCCTTATCATAATAGCAGATGTCATCCCAAAATTAGGCATTGTCCTCTTTACTCCATCGTCAATCACTTCTGTTTCATCTATCATCTCATAGCAACTTGCACATCACCTAGAACTATCTCGCACAATCACCAATCACAATCAAGCTACCTTAACTTACACTACAATCTCCCAAACACCACCCCAAACATGACCCTTCTCCACCAAACTGCACATATAACCTCAACATCTCAGATCCCCTATACAGAGAACAATATATAAAACTTGTTTTGAAACTTATATAAAATAATGTAGGGGTGGAATCGGTTCAGTACCGTAACTTTGTACTCAAAACCATTACCGTACCGACTTTATATGGTAATAGAAAAATCATACCATTACCAGCCAAAAAAATCGATTACCAATAGTTCGGTTTATGGTTGGTAGAGGTCGATAATAAGTTTTTACCATTCGCTAGTCTGAGATCTTTTGTTTACAATATTTCACGTTAAAACATTAAATATTTTTTTTGTTATTATATTATTATTTATATATCTTATTTTACGTAGTCAAACATGCATGAAAACTTTATAAATGAACAAAAATACCATTTAAATTATATCGTTTCTAAAGTATATAATAAAAATTGCATTCAATCTTATATCATAATAGTGTTTTTCTAGGTATTTTATTAAATCATTACATATTAAAAATTCTTCGTTATGTAATAAACTTATATGTGGTAGGTATGGTAATTATCATTTTCAATGCTTAATTACCATTATCGTACCGCATATTTTCATGTGGTTTGGCATACCGTACCAATCAAATTGGTTACCGATTGTTCGGTACCACTTTTGTTGGTAGCGGTTGGTAATGGCTGGTAAGTGGTAATATGGTAAAAATTTCCAGCCCTAAAATAATGCATAAAGTCATTTACCTTCTCACGTTTGATTGTAATTAAAATCTCTTTTGCCTTCTCACGTAGGATTTTAACCTGCTCAGAAAAACAGCGGAAGCAAAAAAGAAACACTTTTTAACATTAGCACAATAATTAAAGTTGCTTTCTAAACTATAGCCTATGTGGTATTTGAAATAAGGACAGTTTACATTATAATGAAATGCTTGGAACATGAAGTATTGTTTTTATACTTAAATTTGACAAAAACTAGACCGCTGGACTTTATTTTCAATGAAATATGTACTTCTTTTATGCAAATTAGATGCACTGTTACAAATATAAAAACATGAACCCTTATATAAACACTCGCTAAAAAACTGTTAGATGTTAAATGCTTGAATTATATGAAGCACAAGGGTGCATGGAAATTGGGTCTTTCCTAACAAAAAAGGACAATTAACACTGGAGCACAGTTACTGTCAAAAACACACATATGCGCGCCGCACACGCGCGCGCGCGCACACACACACACACACACACACACACACACACACACATATATATATATATATATATATATATATATTGGTAGAAAAATAAAATAAAAATCCTATTATAAATTATAATCAAGGTAAGAGATAAAATAAAATAAAAATCCAAAAACCAAAGCAATTCAAGTAAGCTCAGGTATAACTTGCAAGTGAGACTTTAGCTTGCGGGCCACCCTACACATAGACAAAACTTAATTGTTCACCAGGTTTCACAAACTTTAACCAACTTGGAAGCACATATAAGCTTCTCTTTTGTGTCTTTACAACTCCCCATCTCTCTCCCGAAAGGTGCTCAATCCTAAGCTTAAGGCTTGTCAACGTCTTCCCAGTTTTATTCATAACTATAACTTTGTGCTTGTAGTGATTTCTTCATTTACCATCCATGTTCTGGGTATTGAGGGCAAGAACTTGACTGGTACCATTCCCGGTTCATGTGTTGGCTTTGAGTCTTCAGAAAGATAACCTATTTTGTTAACTTCATTGTGGTTAATAAACTTTGGTTAATAATTGTTAGCCTACTTTGTGAACTAGGCAACACAAAGTCGAGATGTCAAGCGTTGAAGAACATTTTTTCCTAAAAAGCATCGGGTCGGATCAGAGGGCTACTACCCAGTTGGATCGGAGGGCTACTACGCAATCGGATCGGACGGCTACTACCAGTTCGGGATGGAACAGAGCAAAATGGACAAAGACTCAGGTTCAGCTCAGGTCGAGTCGGATCGGGTGCCCCGATCCGAACCCCTTCTGCTTGCTCTTCCGAACCGAACCCAACATACTATATCACTTCATCCCACGATCTCCTGGATGTTCGGGGTAGTTATAACCATTTCCTACCCATGATGACCACTAATATGGTGCGCTGTCAACACCGGAATCCATCTGAGCCCAAGAACGATAGGATGAAAGCCATGTAGCTCCGACCCGAACTGGATTCTATGTGAATTTCCATCTATAAATACCTCGTCAAGAGACATTTGAAAGGATTTTTTGAGCATTCTGAGAGTTCAAACACCTTTGAGAACCGAATTCCAGCATTCCCAAACAATCCAAATCGTCATTCAAAGTATTTTTTGAGATAATTGAGTGAATGTACATGAAAAGTGAGTGAAATTGAGTGAATATCTCATTATATTTACATCTATATCATCGAGGAAAGTGATTATAAAGTGGACGTAGGCTTTCCGACGCCGAACCACTATAAATCCTGTGTCTCCATTTTATTTTTGATCTTATTTTATTTCGATTTTAGTCAGTTTGGGTGCTAGAACCACTTTTTGGTCTAACATTTTGGTGCTTTCACTGAGAACCATTTGAATTCTCTGTTTTTTCTGGATTATCGTTCTACTTTTCGGACCGTTGAGTTCAAAGAAGTTAATCCTAAAATTTCGACGCTTTTGAATATTTGTTGTTTGATTGTTGAAAAGCTATGGCCAAAGGAAAAGGCAAGGAAGTTCAAACCAGTCGAGGGAACGGAGTTGGTGAAGATCAGCAAAATCCGGTTGTGACAAGGTCTCGTGGGCAGAGCTCAGGAGCGGATCGGACAGCTTCAGGAAATCCGAACCGAACTCAAGGAGAGAGCTCCGATCCGATCCGAGTAGGAGAATTTGAAGAAGTGCACTCCCCTAACCCGAACCGATCCGAACAAGTTGCTCTGCTCCGATCCGAACAAGTTTCCCATCTCCGACCCGATCAGTTTGCTCAGCTCCGATCCGACCCGTCACTAGGTGATGCTGGAACCTCTACTCGAGCTCCCCCAAATGCTCCGACTCCAGCCACCAGGATCAACGATCAGATCAATCCATCTGCGCCTATTACCCAAGGAGATTTTTCGCGCCTTCTTGACATGCTTGAGAGCACTAGGGAGGCTATGAAAATCCACGAGCGCACCAATCTTATGATGCAAGAGAATATGAGAATCATGAGCAAGTAAATTGGCGAACTCCGCAGACAAAGAACTCTATCCCCGGTTCATCACACTGCAATGGATCAGTCTTCTTCTTCTGAGGAAGAACGGCCCCGTGAAAGAAGGCCGCTCGAACGACCTCAGAATTTGGAGCAAATGACGTTCGGATCTTTGGGGTCCCGCGAGGACGCTGCACGGGTACTAGGACCCAATGATCCGAGCTTGAGAGAGCCAATGCTATTATCAATGCGGGGATCCCATGTATTGCCTAGAGACCCTAACCTTACCAATCCCACTCAGGGACAAATGCTCCAGCCCCTTCCTCCCGAGATCGACCGGGAACGTAGGGAACAAAGCAAAGCAGAAGCGGCTAGAAGAAGGAGGGCGTCCCCTGATCAGGAGCCCAGAGGAAACCCGAACATCAAAAGGAGGGCGTCCCCTGATCAGGAGCCCAGAGGAAACCCGAACATCGGAGCCAGGGAGCCTGAACGGCCTTTGACTAATGCTGACGTATGGACTATGGTACACCAGATCATGTCTGAGAGTCGGAACTACACCAATGAAGATTATGGCATTGAGCGAAGCCATACTCCCTTTACTGATGACATCCTTAACTTTCAGTTCCCCCGACGTTTTAACCTGCCATAGATGGACAGGTACAACGGGAGAACCGACCCGGGACAACATTTGATGCGATACGCATGGCTTATGAATGCTGCTGCTGCCCCTGACGCAGTGAAGTGTAAAGCTTTCCCGATCTAGTTAGAAGACGTGGCGTTGTTATGGTTTACCCGACTTCCTCCTCGGTCGATATCGAATTTTAGGGAATTAAGCGAACGTTTTATGAATCAATTCCGACTTCACGCCCGAAAGTCTAAGAATGTTATTGAATTATCAAGAATTAAGCAAGCGCCGAGTCATATCTCGACCGTTTCAACTTAGCTGTAACAGAAGTCAGTGACCCGCACGAGCCCACCATCTTGATGGCTTTAATGGAAGGAGTCGATCCTGATTCCGAGTTTGGAGATTATCTCTCTAGGAAGCCACCTCCCACAAGAGAATTATTTTATGAAAAGGCTGATATTCATTTAAGACGAGAGGAAGCAAGGGCAAACAGAAAGAGAAAGTCCGGAGCGGTTTCAAAAGAAATTGTTCAGAATAATGTCGTCGTGAAGCAGTCTGGAGAAAGTTCTGAGAAAGTCGAAGTGAATGTGGGAAACAAGAGTGGAAACGATAATAATGGAAACAGGGGCAACAACATCTGTAACGCGAATGGTAACAGGAGAAATAGGAACCGAGGAAGTAATTCTAACAAAAGACCCCGGTTCCAGACCTATGAGAATTATTCACCGCTGAACGACACTCTGGAGAACATTTACTTGGATACATACAATGTTTTGCAATACAAAAGACCGCCGCCTCGAGACTCAACGGAGAAAGAAATCGCAACTGGAAAATTTTGTTTATTTCATGGAACTCATGGGCATTCAACGAATGAATGTCGACACTTGAGAGATGTGATTGAGAAGCTGTTGCGCGAAGGAAAATTGGATGAATATAAGGCTGCCCCAAGAGACAGGGGGCAAGGAGAACAGGCTCCAAACCAGAACCAATCTGCTCCCAAGCCTACAGCGCAGCAGAAAGGCAAGGGAATTGTTATTAACACCATAGGTGGACCCCACCCAGCTATCCACAGTTTTAGAGCAATGGACCAGTACGTTAATGCAGCTAAGCACGTAGATGTGGAAGAGTGTGATGATTTGGAAGATATCGCCCCTGTGAAGCAGCAGAGGACAATGTTTGATGACGTGGTGTTCCGTAGCAGAGACGATACCGGAATCCAGTCACCCACCGAAGATCCGTTGGTCATTACCACTACCATTGGACCGGCATTGGTTCATAAGGTGCTAGTGGACAATGGAAGCTCTGTTAATATTTTGTTTAAAAAATCATTTGATCAGATGAAACTTGAGTCTGAAGATTTGAAGCCATGCGAAGGTTGGATCTGAGGCTTCAATGGAGCGTCAACAGCTCCAATGGGGTATATAGAATTGCCCGTAACATTGGGGTAAGGGGAACGTCGAAGAGTACGAATGCTTCAGTTCGTAGTATTGGACGTAGATTCGCCCTACAACGCATTTTTGGGAAGGCCTGCCCTTGTAGAGTTCAGGGCTTGTATCGCCCCGTGGTGTTTATTGCTTAAGTTCCCAACTGAAGCCGGAACAGGAGTAATGAGAGGAGATCAAGTCTCCGGACGGGCTTGCTATGTTGCAGGATTAAAGATGTTGATGAAGGGACTCAACATCGAGAGTAAAGGTGCCTCGCCTCCTCCAAAGGAGGATTCGGCGTAGCAATTAGAAGGATCAGCCCCGAAGGAGTTGCCCAAGGGAACGCCTGAAGACTTGGATCCCAGAAAAGATGAGGAACCAGAGGCTAGAAATGCAACTCCTAACGAAGCGACAGTGGATATACCCATTGACAAAGCTGATCCAACAAGAGTTTTGAAGATTGGATCCCAGTTGGATCCACATCGAGCCAAAGAACTAACTGACTCCCTGAAGGCAAACCTGGATGTGTTTGCCTGGACCCACGCCGACATGTGTGGGATATCGCCATCCATCATGAGTCATTCACTGAATATAAACCCAAAACACCCGCATGTAAAGCAAAAGAGACGTGTGCTGGGCCCAGAGAGGTCGGCAGCTCTGAAAGAGGAAGTGGAGAAGCTGAAAGAGAACGGATTTATTAGAGATTCAACATATCCCGACTGGATATCGAATCCTGTTTTAGTAAAGAAGCCAAACGGAAAGTGGCGGACATGCATTGATTTTTCAGACATGAACAAAGCTTGCCCGAAAGATAGCTTCCCACTCCCCAGAATTGACCAGCTTGTAGATTCGACAGCGGGACACGAACTTCTTTCTTTCATGGACGCATATTCCGGGTACAACCAGATTCCTATGCACGTGCCAGATCAAGAACACACGAGCTTCATTACAAATTTGGGGTTGTATTGCTATGTGGTCATACCGTTCGGATTGAAAAACGCTGGAGCTACCTATCAACGCTTGGTGAACAGGATGTTTTATAACCAAATAGGGAAGACTATGGATGTTTATGTGGATGATATGCTTGTCAAATCGAAACAGTCCTCCAGCCATACACAAGACTTGGCAGAGATGTTTGGTATCCTGCGAAAGTATCGGATGAAGTTAAATCCTTTGAAATGCTCATTTGAAGTGGCATCGGGAAAGTTTCTAGGTTTCATTGTGAGCTCTCGAGGGATTGAAATCAATCCCAGCCAAATAGCAGCGATAAGAAACATTGAAGAACCGAGGAGAATCAAAGATGTCTAAAGTCTTGTAGGGAAAGTAGCCGCGTTGAGTAGATTTATCTCCAAAGCAACGGACAAATGCGTCCCATTTTTTGACTTGATTAAAAGGGGAAAGAAAAATTTCGAATGGACTCCGGACTGTGTTGAGGCCTTTCGAAATTTATTGGAATTACTAGAGAAACCACCGATTTTGTCAAAGCCAGTGGATCATAAAGAGTTATTTGTTTACCTAGCGGTTTTGGCTCACGCTGTTAGCACAGCCTTGGTCCGAGAAGAAGACAAAGTGCAAAGGCCGGTATATTATGTAAGCAAGAAATTGGCAGCTGCAGAACGCAACTACCTAAGGATTGAGAAGCTTGCTTACAGCCTTCTGATCGCCTCCCGAAAACTTCGCCACTATTTCCAAGCTCACCCAATAACCATATACACTGACCAGCCTCTGAGGCAGGTGCTGCAGAAACCCGAAGCATCGGGGCGTTTGATCAAATGGAATATTGAATTAAGTCAGTTTGATTTAAATTTTCAGCCGCGGAGGTCGATCAGGGGGCAAGCTCTTGCTGACTTTATAGCAGAGTTCACAATTCCAGAGGAGGAAATGATCAATGACAAGGTGGTCAAGTCAGAGGACGAGTTAAAATTAGATCCATGGAAGCTATACACAGACGGAGCCAAGAACGACCGAAGGTCCGGAGTTGGAGTCGTCTTAGTTACTACTGAGGGACGATCATTATATTATGCTCTACGATTAGAATTTTCAGCGACTAATAACGACTCTGAATATGAAGCCCTGATTGCCGGGCTGAAACTTGCTAAAGAACTCGGAATAAAGACATTGGATATATTCTGCGACTCCAAAATAGTTGTCTGCCAAGTGCGAAAGGAGTTTGTGGCTCGGGGACCTCGACTTATCGCCTATCTCGGGAAAGTGGAGGAGTTGTTGAGCAACTTGGAACGGTATAATATAACGCATATCCCAAGAGACGAAAACCAGAAGGCAGACAGGCTAGCAAAGCTAACTAGTTCCGATAACCCGGAAGAAACCGAAATGATTCCAATTGAAACGTTGGGATCGCCAAGCTTTGAGTCGATGGAAATTGAATTTGCTTTCGAAGCAGAACCGGAGAAGGAGTCGTGGATGACCCCAATTAAGAATTTCCTTAGAAATGGGATACTCCCGTCAAAGAAGAGTGAGAGGCGGGCCATAGTTCGCAAGGCCACCAGATACATCCTTCAGGATGATACTCATTATAGACAAGGATTTTCTATGCCCCTGTTACGATGTATAGCACACAACGACATCACGCGTGTACTAAGAGAAGTACACGAAGGTGAGTGTGGAGATCATACAGGAAGTCAGACCTTAGCAAAGAAGGTATTGCGGTATGGATACTTCTGGCCCACAATTAATAAAGATGCAGCTGATTATTCACGACGCTGCGACAAGTGCCAGAGATTCGCCAAAATCCCCAGAGCACCACCGACCCAACTCAGATCGATGGTGAGTCCTTGGCCGTTTGCCATGTGGGGAATTGACATCATCGGAGTTCTACCAATTGCTAAAGGAGGAGCGAAATATGCAATAGTCGCCGTGGACTATTTTACGAAGTGGGTGGAAGCTGAGCCCTTAACCAAAATCACAGCGAGAAAGGTGATAAGTTTCGTGGTTAGAAATATTATATGCCGATTTGGGATCCCAAGGACCATTATAACTGATAACGGAACCCAGTTCGATGGTGCCGAATTCAGAAATTTCTGCCAGAAATATAAGATCGACAAACGGTACACTGCAGTCGCTCATCCACAGTCAAACGGGCAAGTAGAAGCAATAAACAAAGTCATAAAGTCCATCCTCAAGAAGCGATTAGAGCGTGCAAAGGCAAAATGGGTGGATGAATTGCCCTTAGCTTTGTGGGCATATCGGACAACATTTAAGACAGCTACCGGTCATACTCCTTTCTCTCTCTCATTTGGTTCAGAAGCAGTAATTCCAGTAGAGCTTGAAGTTCCCTCTCACAGGGTAACATATTATGACCCGATGACGAATCAGGCACTCTTACTCGAGTCTCTTGATGAAATTGAAGAAAAAAGGGACGATGCAGACTTGCGTGCGTCAAGACATCGACGTCAGATGGCACGCTATTATGACAAAAAAGTTCGTTTTAGGACTTTCGAACCGGGAGATTTGGTGCTAAAGCGAGTTTTTCCATCCCTTCCTCACCTCGGTCCAAAGTGGGAAGGACTCTTTGTCATCCAACGGAAACTTGAAACAGGAGCCTTCAAGTTAACGACCGTAGATGGCGAAGAGGTACCTAGGGCTTGGAATGCCCAACACTTGATGCGATATTTGAATTAGGAATCTTGTACTCTTTGTTGTTTTCCTTATGAACTCTGTAAAAAGGCACGACTTGCCTTAGAAAAGTCTGTTGATATGAACAAAGAACTATAAAGTGGATGTAGGCTACGACTTAGCCGAACCACTATAAAAATATCGTGTGTCATTTACTTTCCTGCATTATTTATACCTTCAACTACTATTCCGTTATGATTATGGAATATAAGATGATTTAAAACCTGAAAGGTTGAAAACAGCTTATATGCACGGACAAGCACAACGACCGTTTGTGCGATAAGACATGAAAGAATGGGAAGACGACATTCTTAACTCTAACTCTCAAGAATTGAGAGAGAGTATAAAGGACAGGAAGACGACGTCCTCTGAGGCGTGAAGGTGCTCCCAGACAAGAGACCGTCTCAGTAAGAACTCTAACCTGAGTATAAGACAGGAGAGTATAAAAAATGCCAGAAAAAAGGACAGGCATCAACGACACAAAGAATGTGACCCCGTCGGAGAATCGGGGACATTCAGACTGTTTAACTAAATCTTGAATAGTTTTCCAAGATTGACTGAGGGCATATATGTACACACATATTTCCCCCCACCATAACTTCATTACACAACTATAGTAGGACATGCATTTTTACATAAGTACAGAACTGATAACTAACAGACATTGCAGAAAACGAGTTATTTTTATTTACAAATGGATGAATTTGTACAGGAAAACAGGCAAAAAGAAGGTGCGATGGTCACACTCGCAGCAACAATTATGGGCTAATCAAATGCTAAAATAAAGCAAGACACTCCATCATTTAGACTTCGAAGCGGACTTGGACTTCTTAGCAGCCTTCCCCGCATCCCTCGCCTCTTTTTCAGCCTCCGTCAAGATGCGCTTTGACTTTTTCTTCCCTGAAGCTGAAGCACTGGAATCAGTTGACTTTTTCCTGGAAGGCGGAACGCTGGAATCAAGAGAAGACTTTTTAGCAAGTTCTTCTGTAATAGATCTAGTCGAAAGCTTAACAACTAACCTTGATCCCGCATCCACTACTGCGAGGGGCTTAAGGCTTTCGGGGTCTATGTCTTCAACTTTGAGCTGCATGCGTTTATCTTGTTCGGCTTTCAGTGCAGCTAAAGTAACATCATCGGCGCTTTTCGACTCCCCGACTATAGCCACCTCAGGGTCTTCCTCATGTCCCCCATTGCCGCCATCATCTTTTAAGGCATCTATCATTTCGTCAGCATGAGGAGTATCAGCCTTAGACGGTTCAATTCCTTCTCCCGAATCTATGGGGGCAGCCTTGTCTTTTCCCCCTTTAGCCTTCTCCATAGGTTCTGCTCCAGAGGCAGTTCCCTGGGACACGTCTGTCTTTTCGGACGGTTCAATACCTACAGAATGAGAAGCAACAGTTATCAACTCAGGAGAAAATAACGGGTTCTTCATCGATTGCCCAATTACGTGATGAAAGGTAGAGATAGCTTTGACGAATTGAGGTGAAAAGGTAGAGATACCTTCCGACGACTTCTCAGTTGGAGTAACCGCTGTCTCCGACGCTGTTTCGGGTATGGGGGACAAAAGAGATGCCCGAGGGATCCCAGGGTTTTCAGGATCATACCCCTCTACTTCATAAGTTTCAGAGGCAGTAGAAGAAGAACCAGCCTCAGGAATGTTCTTTTGCTTAGCCTTCCGCCTCTCTTCGTCCATAACAGCAGCAATAAGGCGGCGTCCTTCGGCTAGGCGTTCTGGTTCATCATCTCGTAGATATTTCTCCATAAGCTTGTCCTCGTCAATGGAATCAACTTTGAGCTCCTCTTTCTCCCATTCAACGATTTGACTCCATACTTGGACTAGAGTAGATGGATAATCCTCAATCCAAGAGATGTTTCGGCGGCGAATGATATGCGCAAAGAATTCAATCATTAATTCGCCGAAACCATGCACCTCTCCCTCAGCCTCTGACAGTTGTTTGCGGGCCTCTTCAGCGGACTTGATAGCACATTCGACGTTACCCTCCGCTAGGGCAGCCCTGTTCTCCGCCTCCACCAGCTTAGAAGCCAAGTCAGCGTTTTTCTTCTCCAATTCAGCATTCTTCCTCGCTAACTCGGCCTTCTCCCGCTCAAGGTCAGCGTAAGCAAGTCGCATATTGGTAGCATCTGACTTGGCATCTTCGGCTTGTTTTTTCAATTCCGAACGCTTTTGGGTATGAGACTCAAGCAAATCATGGTAGCGTTTTTGCATGTCTTCAAATTGTTGCTTGAAGCTAGCAGCATCCCGTTGAGTAACAGCGAGTTGAGCCTGTGTATCCTCCAAGTCTTTCCCTAAATTTTTTAAGGCCCTTGCATCGTCTTCTGCGGTTTTTTGCATCGAGTCAGCATTCATGATTAAAGTGCGGATGATTCTGGAAAGGCTGCGCGAATACTTGAACATCTCTGAATATTGTTTCTCGACCGCGTCTATTTTTGCTTTGGCCTCATCTGCCCACCTCGAAGAAATAGGCTCGAGAGCAGGTAAAAAAGTCAAGTTTTCGAAGTAATGTTCAGGAAATTGCTCCTCCGGATACGCCCGCTTAACTGCAGTTTCAGCATCTAGCGGTGGAGGTGCGGGGAATGTCAGCTCAGTATCCCTGTGCGTGGAGGGCTCAATGGCCTCTTCATCCTTTCTAGACCGTTTAGCGGGAACCTTACGCTTGCTTCGTGATTCGGTATCTCTTGGCGGACTCCTCTCCCTACTGCGCTTTTCTTAAGAAGAGGTTGAGTCTTTTGATTGCGGCCTGTCCTCTTCCCGACGACCTTGGTAACCTTTATACCGCTCTGGATCTGTCCGGACAGGAGAGCGAGAGCGCGAGGACCGCGAACGATAAGGATCATAGGGCCTTCTATCCTCCCTACTGCGATCTTCACGACGATCATACTCAGTATCGTGGGGCGGATTAGACATGCTGCGGCGGAGTTTCCTGATATCATAATAGGATCGGGACATCGTACCTGCACAACAAGACAAATGAAATTCAGGATCAGTATTTTCACAAAAAGAAAAATGCTGTGAATTGTGGTGCTATTGTGTTAAGTGCATCCTAAGTGGTGTTTTCCCCCCGAAAAACCCGAGTCTGAAGCCAGACTAGTACGAGCGGGCTCTTTGGCCTTAGCTGGAGTGGTCTCTTCGGAAGAAGTGAAAACTAAAGGATTCTTCCCAAAATCCTCTGAAGTGTAAATAGTTTCAGGTAAGGGGAGATCCCCTAAACCCTGAAATAGTGGGTCATCGGTACTAGGGACATCTCCCTCAGAAGCATCAATCGGCAGCTCTTTGGAAGACGTTGACCTTTCCGGAGAAATGGCATCCTCGGGAACAATATACCCCTCGCGGTGCTTTTCGGCCATGTTAGCCAATTCATCATCTTGAGTCGAAGACGGAGAAGGTGAAGTCTGAAGAGGCACTGTAGGAGCTCTCGAACCTTCGCCCGTTTCCGGGATTACGTCCACTGGGGGGATATATACATATGGACCCATCCCGTGACCAATGCTACGGGTAATGGACAGCAACCCATGAAGATGAAGATATTCGTCCTTAAGGACTTCATCAATAGTTAAAAACTTCTGATCACCATTAAGGAGCCGGTGCATCCGATCAAAGAACGCTTGATCAGATATTTGTTTTGGGTTATCAACTGCAAACAAAAAGAAAAACGGATTAATGCGGTGGTTTAGATGTACAGAGTCAAGATTTAGAAAGCTAGTGCTTTACTTGATTTCGTCCATCTCCTAGCACACCCTGGCTGTTGCTTTACGTAAAACCATTCCAGCTTGGAGTCACCCGCTTTACTACTGAACGGTGCTGGAATTATTTTCCTCTTAGGGACAGACTCGAAGTAACAGAAAGGAGTTTCTCGAGTCCGGTGCTTGAAGTTATAAAAGAAATGAACGTCATCAAAAGTGAGCTCTATGCCTAAGATCTCACGGTACGCTACATATAGGGTGTACAAGTAAGCATAGGAATTGGGATGCAGCTGCATGGGGCCAATCCGCATTTGTCTTAGAAAATCGATGACGAAAGGAGAAAATGGAGGAATGGCCCCGACCATGCACATCGATCGAGTGACTGCCATAAATCCCTCCGGAGGGTTGTGAGGACGATCAGCTTTTGATGGCAACAAGGTATCCCCTTTGGGTATCCCGTACTTCAGGCGTATTCGAATAGGTCTGTCATTGTCGATCGTCGATTCAAAAGAATCTGGAGGTGATTCCAGTATGATGGCCGACTCAAACTCGTCAGGAGCTCGATTATCTCCAATCCCTCCTTCCTCTTCACAACCCAGGGAAACTCCACCCTCAGAAGACACATTATCGCTTTCGTGAGTTTCTACCTCGTAGTCTGGGCCCTCATCATCCCATTCTGGATCTGAGGAAGAAGATATGTCTTCAAGAGTAATTTTGTTGGATGTCTCTGGGATCTCTTTCTTTTCGTCATGGTCACTAAACTATTGAAGAAGCAATAGCACAAGTTAGAGTAAATTAGCCCGTATCCCCCCGTGCATGTGTATAAACTAAAGTGTGAACAGTGTATGCAGAAAATGTAAAGTTAACGCTTGAAAGTGCGACGCAAAATCTTGGCAAAGTAAGAATGTTCAAGGCAGTTCTTGATGTTCATTTATGTTCGCAGGGCACTATCCTAACTGTTCATGAAGTTGGAAGTTATGTCAAGTATTGATTTGGCCAATTAGACAAACTCTTGTGTATTAAGCTGGGGCTGCTTCGGATCGGTTCGGGTATAAATGATTGGATTGGATCGGAGGTAAGGCTTTGTTTTGGTCAGAAGTGGGTATCTAATCGGACCGGTTCGGGATTATGTGTTCGGAGCGGATCGGATGGACTTGAGTCCCAACACCCCTTCTTCCTTGATCCACATTCCGACCCGATCCGGCTAGGTAGACTTCGCCTTCCCTCTTTCAAATTTAACTCCGACCCGATCCGGTACTGAAAACCTCGTATCATTTTCTTCTCCTACATCCCCCATACTTCTCCACCCGAACCGATCCTCCACGTTCTGTATCTTCTTCTTCATCCTCAACCACAGTTGGACCCAATTCGATTTCCAAAACTCCATATAGGGATGAGCATATATCCTCTCCAACCTCCCAGCGCCTCGAGGCGGTGGCGGAGCCACCAGCGATGACGGCGAGTAAAGAGGTAACCACGACGTCGAAGCCACGCCATGAATATGTCCAATTTGTTCAAATTAGCCGCAAAATCTTAATTAAAGGCAGTTACAACGATAAGATTCAGGGTTTCGAGACTACCTATATGTTTATTTCAAGAATCGAAGCGAGAATTTTGGGATTTTTTGAGGATTAGGGTTTCGGTATGTGAATTAGGAAACGAGAATAATAGAAAAGAAAGAAAGAAGAAGGGTGATGGATTTATATATATAATAGCACTGACCCCTTGTATTCCTGCCCTATCTTCCCGCTCGGACCGGAACAAGAGCCCAACAGCGCAGTTTGGCCTGCTAGCCCAATACGAAACAGAGAAAGAGAGGAGCCATTCGGGTCGAAATCCGAACCGAACAGAATTTCATATGTCAACTTGGCATTTAAATTGAATTAAAATTCGAAGAGGAAATAAAAGCACAAGAAAAATCAAAAGGAAAATTACCTGGAAGGATAATCGAATGTTAATAAGAGTTCCCCAAGCTGTTTGAAAATAAAGAAAGGGATTTACATACTATACGAAGTACATATATAAACACCAAAAGATGCAACTCCCTGAAGCAACGTGTCTCTATATGTCAATAGGAACGACTTTTCAACGATTCAACTTCAGGAAGGCACTGTGCAATGACAATCAAAGCATGCTCCGTATCCAACAGAAGCATCCTTTGAGGGGGCAAAATATTAGCCTACTTTGTGAACTAGGCAACACAAAGTCGAGATGTCAAGCGTTGAAGAACATTTCTTCCTAAAAAGCATCGGGTCGGATCAGAGGGCTACTACCCAGTCGGATCGGAGGGCTACTACGCAATCGGATCGGAGGGCTATTACGCAATCGGATCGGAGGGTTACTACCAGTTCGGGATGGAACAGAGCAAAATGGACAAGGACTCAGGTTCAGCTCAGGTCGGGTCGGATCGGGTGCCCCGATCCGAACCCCTTCTGCTCGCTCTTCCGAACCGAACCCAACATACTATATCACTTCATCCCACGATCTCCTGGATGTTCGGGGTAGTTATAACCATTTCCTACCCATGATGACCACTAATATGGTGCGCTGTCAACACTGGAATCCATCTGAGCCCGAGAACGATGGGATGAAAGCCACGTAGCTCCGACCCGAACCGGATTCTGTGTGAATTTCCACCTATAAATACCCCGTCAAGAGACATTTGAAAGGATTTTTTGAGCATTCTGAGAGTTCAAACACCTTTGAGAGCCGAATTCCAGCATTCCCAAACAATCCAAATCATCATTCAAAGTATTTTTTGAGATAATTGAGTGAATGTACATGAAAAGTGAGTGAAATTGAGTGAATATCTCATTGTATTTACATCTATATCATCGAGGAAAGTGATTATAAAGTGGACGTAGGCTTTCCGACGCCGAACCACTAAAAATCATATGTCTCCATTTTATTTTTGATCTTATTTTATTTCGATTTTAGTCAGTTTGGGTGTTAGAACCACTTTTTGATCTAACAATAATTGTAGTTTCAAACTATCTGGTCATAATCTAATTAGCAACTTATTCTGGCTGACAAAAAATGCAGTTATGGTGTACCACTGCGTTTAACTTTTAATTAAAAGTTATTGTCGCTGAGTGACACTTGACGTAAAGTCTTCGGAACAATGATAGAGCCCATCTTGCCTTACTTTCCAGGTTATGATAATGTTCTTTTAATTAAAGATTTAACCATATTTTTCTGTTAATTACGTACATGTTGGCCCATGAGTTGACATAATTAATGTAATGGTTGAATTGAGACAAAAACTATTGATAGTCTAAAAAGGTGTTAATCGTGATTTGTATGTATTGCCTCAGTTGTGCAACTAACGTAGACGATGTGGACCATTGTTGGATGGCTCGGTAACTACTGTTCCTTTGGTGGACCAAAAAAATATTTTCAAATTATAAGTTTTGAACTTCTACGTGTCAGATTGGATTTTCTCATATGCGCAATGTTGGATATCACTTATCGGACAAGATTTTATAAAATGATAAAAACTCAAAAACAAATATTAAGCAGACATTCCTAAACCTTATTTCAAAATGCACCTGCTAACTATAAAATACAAAAGCGAGTTTGTTTACTAAACCTTATTTCATTATTTCAAAATGCACCTGCTAACTATAAAATACAAAACCTTATTTCCTAAACCTTATTTCAAAATGCACCTGCTAACCTTATTTCAAAAAGCAGACATTCCTAAACCTTAGAACTAGTTTACTACAGCAAATTTGTTTCGCACTTTTCCCCTTTTGTTTAAAGAAAATCATGAAATTGTAAATACTAAAGCGAGTCAACTGGAAAAAAGTAAGTGAAAAAATGTCAACAGTTATTAAGAAATATTGCAGACATATTGTTAGAGTTTATTAAACCCAAATTATCACAAAACCAATTGGCAATATAAATGGTAAACTCTTAATGTTTATACTGATTTTATGACTTGTCTCAACACGCTCCCGCACGTATGGCAATCTCACACGTGATCATTATGTGTGACGCGTGGCAAGTGTGGCTTGTGTACACGAATTATTCCAGACTCTGATACCATGTTAGAGTTTATTAAACCCGAGTTACACAAAATCAATTGGCAATGTGAAGGGTGAACTCTTAATGTTTATACTGATTTATTTTTTATAAATTCCCTGGTGTGAGACTTGTCTCAACACGCCCTCGCACGTGTGGCAATCTCACACGTGATCATTAGGTGTGGCATGTGTGGCTTGTGCACACGAATTATACCAAGCTCTAATACCATGTTAAAGTTTATTCAACCCAAGTTACCACAAAACCAATTGACAATGTGAAGGGTGAACTCTTAATGTTTATATTGACTTATTTTATAAATTTCATAGTGTACAACATTTGTAAATCATGGTACTACAATATTCCTTGTGTTTTCTCTGTTTATTTATGATGTTACCTTTGCCTTCCTGTGAGCATAGTCTTTGATAGGAAAAGTTAGTCGCAATCCCGTGAAGTCAAACTCAAATTTATTAACATTCTAATTAAAAATTATAGTATTAATTGAAAGTTATGTTTATGTTGATAGAAAACGCAGTTATGCATGATGGTCAAATATGTTCGGATCCATAACCTGTTGAAATCAAACTCATATTGGAGATATAATAACTACATACAATGAGTAAGCCGTTTATAACATTCTAAGATAAGGCCTTTTTATACTCAAATAATTAATACCAGATTGTCTTTTAGATATTGCCTACCATCACAACACACCACAGCATGATTCAAACTTTGTTATTAGGCCAAACGATTGTTTAAAACAAGATGTGATAACACTGTCTTAATGCTTTTCCACTCCAGTAACACATTACTTCAAAAGCGCACAAAAGACAACATTAAAACACAAAGTAGACACATAGACAATCAATATGATTTTACCTGGTTCAATCAACCCAAGCTCCGACCCGTCTCCGGCCTAAACCTCGAAACCCCCAACATATCCTTCGGCCTATCGACCCTAACCGGACTCGGACTCGGACCCACATTAACAGAACTCTCGCACTTACAACTAAGCAATCCACCTTATTTCACACTGGGTACATTACCCGGTTATTTCCTAACATATTGAACCTCTTCATAACCCGAAGCCGCACTCGAGATATGTCCCACACTCGGCCTATCGAACTCAGGTTAAGCTCTCGTCACGCTCCATCCAACACCTACTTGTTTTTATCGACTGATGTCATTATTTTCTCATATTTTTTTCGTTAAGTGGCAGTACATCAAAAACCACGCCCTCGCTAAGCAAATCATATTTAACAAGAAAAATGAATTAATTTAGAAATGAATGCTATGTATAACTAAAGACTAAAGGATCATATTTAACAAGAAAAATGAATTAATTTAGAAATGAATGCTATGTATAACTAAAGACTAAAGGATTCATTATGCTTTCCCTAACAGCAAGCTTCAAACATTCCGTTGAGTGTCCCAAGTCAACCCATTTCCTCTGGTTAATTTTTTATTTTATTTTTTTAGTTTATTTGTCAAAATATTCATTTAATATTTCATCACTTTATATTTATTTTATTTTCTTTTAATTTTATTCCACAAGTTGATATTCACATGTTGGTTCAATATTGGTTATTTACTGATCTACAAATTAAACTTGATTGTGAACTAGTATTTTATTTCTGTTTTTTCCTTCTCTTTGTTACTAAGTTGACTAAATTTATTGCATTGAATATGATATTTGAAAGATGCTAATGGGAAATTGAATAGGATAACAACAATGTACTGTATTAAACGGAAAATTCTAACAATGATGCATTTGTCATTGTTTAGTTAATGGTGATTATGACTGAAATATCTATTAAACGACGCTAAACAGAATAACCAAAGATTTTAAGAATATGTCCATTCAATTTTTCTTTTTATACACACATACACGAGCATGCATGTGCACACACATGCAATATATGTATACATAGACATACACATACAAAACATGTTTCCACACAAAGACACACACATATATATAGTGTGTGTATGTAATATGCAGTATGTACATGTTAAGGAAAAATTATTGGATATTTTTTTAGTAGTAGATATTAATCTTGATTAAACACTAGATGTTAACATGTTCAATACTGAATTCCATTTGTATACAAAATTTATGCATTACTCAAGATTCATGCATATTGACTCCTATATGTACAGCTGGCTGGACATCGAAGACCACTTTTTATTCAATTGTTGACCACTAAACTTTTAATTAAGATGTTTTTTATCACTGCCTTCCAAGTGTTTCTAAATTATAAAATATGGATATAAGTTCCCTACTTGTTTAGTTATATACGCGTATAATTAGGGAAATTTGATACCAGCGTGTTTAAGTATATGGATTTTATGATAGAAACGACTAATTTTGATATATTAATACGTTAATCTCTTATATGGGGATTAGCCTATAAAATCATGAACTTTGACTACTGCTTTAATCAGAATAGAAATCCACATAAGTATTTATGCCATAGAATAAAAATAATAATGAACTTATATGGTAATATCAATACCAGAAAACTGCCTTTTTGGTACTTGACTACTACTAAAAAAGGATTAGTTTTGGTAAACAGTACGATAAAACTAGCTATGGAAAAGAAAGTGCAGTTTATTTATATCTTTCTACTTGATTATTCCAGCCTCATGTATCCACTTTTAAACATAGCACGACATTCCAAGTAACCTTACTTCAACTTCCACTTGGCAGAAAATCCTGATAGATTCACCCTGTCAATGTAAATGGACTCATGCTATTAGTTAGAAAATATCGTACAAAAGATTGAACATAGCTACCTACAACATACTTTTATATACGAACCTAAACAATAATCAAATAAGATTCTATGCAATCTGAATACAGCTAAACCATTTCTATATTCATAATTGCAGTGAAACACAACTGTAAATCCAATAGCTATGTTCTGCACAATTAATTTTCTTGTTTACTCCCTTCCTATCTTTTCATCTATGTTGTCAAATTTATAAACAGAAAAACTAATTATAAAGATGATGTCTTTTAGACTTTGACTTGAGACCATTAAAATCTTTTACGATAATATTAGTTGAATATTTTTTTGAAAGATTTTTGTCAAAGTTTTCATTCATGTCTAATCCATATCGAGTAGACCTTGTTGTTGTAAGAATTATTAATTCATGAGTTGTAGGGAGGGGACTTATGTCACCACAAACAGAAACTAAAGCAAGTGTTGGATTTAAAGATGGTGTTAAAAATTACAGATTGACTTATTAGAGTTTTTATGCCCAGTTGTCTAAAGCTAAAACAAGAGTTTGCCAAGCATGGGAGGCCCTCGTGCAAAGCCTTTTCTTTCCCGCATGGAAAAGGAAATATCAATCAAAATAAGTAGAAGAGTAGCTCGCACAATGGGTCGGGGTGAAGTACGCAATTGATTTCGTTCTTTTTAAGAAATGTATTCCCTTTTAAGGGAGGTGTGGTCCACCTGTTATCTCTTTCTACGACATGTTGTCGTCACCATATTCAATATGTCACTTAGTCATATCTGTTGCCTCGCTGCGGGTCAGCACCTCCAAAAGAAATGGAGGACTTCATTAAGTGACTCCGCGATCACCCTCTAAACGATCAAAATAAGGTAAAGCTTGAAGTTAAGTTTTGTACTCTATTAATTTCTCATTCCCTCTAGTCGGATGGGCGTCGGCCGGTCTTTCGGTCGGATACCCCTGAAAACCGTACGTGCGGGTCTCCCCACATGCGGCTCACGCCATTCGAGGTGGCCCAACATTCATTCAAAAATCCTTTTTCAAATTGAGACTGCTCGACCTCGAAAGCGAATTCACATGTAGGCAGCGTTGAAAGACCTTATTAATATTGCAAAAGCTAGCGTTGACATTTAGAATATAAAATAAAAGCTTAATATATCACAATATAAAGGATATGTAGCTTGGATTAAGGAAAAAATAATGAGGATCTTCAGATTGTTATGTATAGAAATTAATATATCATCAATCATCTTGCACTATGATGCACTTTCAAAGATATTTTACCTTGTGTTAGTGAGTAATATTATATGGTTGGAGCAAAAAGATCTTGCCTGTGTGTATGCATCAAGTACTTTCTTTAATATTCATATTAGCTTTGCAAACTTATATCAAAGGTAGCATTTACAAAAAAAAAAAAAAAAAAAAAAAGTAACCCTGTGGATTATCTATAGTGATATTGTCTTCTTACTCCCATTGTGTGATGATCTTTTTCATGTTTTGTCCACCGAATTGGCAGTAATAATTAAGAATGGCTAATGTGCCTTTTAGCATGTATCTTAATATTAAACACAACTAAGCTACATTTTAATATGCAGTTAATTTGGAAATATTATAAAATTATCGCGTCTATCCATCAAAAGATGCAATAAAGAAGCCATAAATAACAGTGTTACTTTCTCCATCCCTAATCATTTCTTTATTTCGAAGATATCGCACTCTTATACACAAAATAAGTAAAACAAAAAGAGCAAGTTAATGCCATCATTGAACCGCATGCTAATTATATTTGTAATTAAGAATGATAACGCTAACAAAAAATACAAGGGCTGCAACAGCTATAACTCCTACTCAATGTCTAGCTGCGCATATCTCTCCATGAGTGAACCAATGTCCATAACCTCTAATTTCTTCAACATAGAAATACTTGCTGAAAATAATCATAATGGACAAGGCATCCAAAATCACATATGCTATGTATCCATTCTTATATATAGGACCTACAGTACCATCCAGTAGAGGCAAAACCACAAACATCATCTCAGCACGCATATTATCTTAGTAATTAGGACCTCTGATGTGGGAAGCATTGGTTACATAACTACTACATTTTTGGTAAGTGATAACCATTATTATAGCCATATGGGATTCTTAGTACTTCTTAATGATAGTTTCTGCTCTTTTTGCAACATCAGTGAGCCAATATATCCTTTGTTAACTATTTGTCATTAAATACATAATTTCTTAATTTTAATAAAATACACAAAGAGTTATAACGCAACCAAACAAATAAGCTTTAACGTTAAGGTATTAAACATCTTTCTGCATCACATATTTATTTTTCTCAAATGCCGAAGAAAAAGAAGTTGCTTCACTTGCACCATTTCCATTTATACAGACATTTCTTACTTCACAAAACTGCAGTTTGCTTGAAAAATGCATCCTCAGTAGTTCACAAACACTCAAATGCAAATGGTCTGCTTATAAAAACAAGCTCCATATATAAAAACGACTGTCATATCGAAAAAATGAAACAATTAAAAATCCAGGTAAAATAGATAGAAAATAACATAAAAGTACCATAAAGGTTAATCCAGATGATATATGTGATCTTGTAGGATACTGCTCAAGCTCAGTTTGAGAATTTTAATCCAAAATAAAACCAATCGTTGAATTATAACATTCAAGTCAAAAGAATATCATCAAAACAAATGGTAAGGAATAAGTTTCAAGAATATAACGGGTGAAAATAAGTAAAAGAATTACCGTTTGGATTGAATATTGCTTGAGCTCTGCTAAAATCTTCTAGTTGCTTCAGCTTTGCTTCATATTATTTATACCCAATGCCTCAAAACTCAAAATAACATAATGTCCTCAACCAAATTTTTACCATCAGAGTCGAAGCTATTGTCTTCTAAAAGAATATTGAGAGGTAGATTCGTGCAGAAGGGAAGGGGGAGTGAAAGAAAGAGGCAAAAATGAAGGGAAAGCTTGTGGATAGTAAGGCGGTAAACAGGAAGAGGAGAGATTTATTTAGGGCTTGCATTGTTGATTTTTGGGCAAAAGGGAAAGGCAATTACGAGTGGGAATGAAATAATGAGATAAGGCGGCAAAAAATTATTTTATCCCGCCCTCTAATATGTTCCTTGTACAGCATTTTATATTTCGTTTTATTCAATGTACGTTGTTTCCGTGCGAAATATTTTAGCGTTGAACGTTAAAATGCTAACTTTTGATGTTTTTGAATGCTATAAATAATCACTTTTCTTGTAGTGAGTGTATATTCTGAAATTAAATTTTTAACCTATATACCATTTTAAATTCAGAACTAATCAATTTACTGGAATAAATTAATTTTATTATCGTCTATATTCAAATACAATTAATACTGATCATCTGAATTGTTTCGATTCAGTTTTTAACTTCGGTTTCAAATATTTACGGTTTATGATAATTCAATATACACGAATTAATTTATATTTGATTATAAATTGATAAATTCTACATAAATATCCATTTACATCATCAATTCAATATTTAAAACCATATTAAATATTTAAAATAAACTGTTCGAAAATCCGGGTCGTTACAAGTATGTTGGAGGAGGAGTTTGACGATTCTTGCTTTTGGGCGGAAAACTCGATTTTTAAAATCCATGTTTTTGTCTCTTTCAAAAATGTGATGATAAGCTCCCAAATCCGTTTCATCAATTTCGAATTCCGAAAAATCCGAGGCCGTACACTTACAATTTAAAATAGTACCCAAAATTTCACAATCCAAAATGATTTGTGTGTCTTTTACGCTACCCCATACTTGATTCTCATTTCCTTCGTAAAAGCCACGACCCAAATTTGTATAAAACATTTTGACGAGATTCAGGTAACATACTTCATCGTTATCCGGAGCGTCAATCAAGCTTACAACTTTATTTTGATGAAAAAGAGAATGAAGATCATAAGAGGGAAAATCTTCGAAGATAGCAAATGCTCCCGTGTTGACTTTCCATTTGCCATGTAGTCAACATAGGCTTGAATAAATTCCTTATCATTATAGAGATGACATTTGAGGGTTTTGGTAAATCACATGGTATTTGGTGTGCAAAAGGAAGCCATTGAAGATATGTTTTGAAGAGTATAGATATGAAGAAAATTGTTTGAATTTTAAATGTGAGGTAGAGAAAATAATATTGAATAGATAAATAAATAGAGATTGAATGGACAAAACTTTTCAATAATTAAAGACACCTTTTCAGACCTTGGAAGTTGGTGAAAAGTTGGAGGGAAGTTTGAAAGTTCAAACTTTTGAAACTCAAATTTTGAATTTCATTTTCTAGCATATATGTCGACATGTCTGTTTGGGTATGTCGACATATAGGTGCATTTTGAAAAGACATGTTTCTATTTGACTTTGTTTTGTTATATTAATGTTTTATATTTCAGGTTTTATTATTTCCTTAAATAATATTAATCCTAACACT
>JASFAX010002808.1:0-44631 GCA_030737875.1 Allium sativum
TGAAACTCTTCTCATCGTTACTTCTCGTTCCACTTCTATTTCCTCTAGTATGCTTGGCTCCACAACTTCTGTAGACTCATGTAAGCACTTTCGTAGATGAGAGACATGAAAGACATTTTGTACTCCAACCAACCTTTTGGGCAGCTCTACTTTATAAGCCATTTTCACAATCCTCTTAATGATAGGAAATGGCCCTACAAATCTTGGTGCCAATTTTCCTACGGACCCAAAGAAAACGACATTCTTCAAAGGAGATACTTTAAGAAAAACTGCCCCCAACCTCAAACTCAAGGTTGGTCCTTCTTTTATCAGCGTAGGACTTCTGTCTATCTTGTGCGGTCTTCATTCGTCTTCGTATCAAGTCCACCTTCTCTGAAGTTTCTCTGGTCATGTTAAGCCCAAGTACGAGCTTGTCTGTAGACTCCCACCAACAAGTTGGTGATCGACATGGTCTTCCATATAAAGGCTCAAAGGGTGCCATGCCCATGGTGGCTTGGTAATATTGTTGTAGGCGAACTCCACCAAAGGAAGGTGATCCTCCCACGTTCCCCTAAAATCAAGAATGCACAATCTCAAGAGATCTTCTAATACTCTGTTCACTCTTTCATCTGACCATCGTTTTGAGGGTCATAAGCAGTGCTTAAGCATAGCTGTGTGCCTACTGCCTCTTGCAAACTCTTCCAAAACTCGCTCGTAAAGATAGGGTTTCGATCACTTACTATGTTGGAGGGTATTCGATGCAGTCGAACTACCTCTTTAAGATAAATGGATGCTAACGATGAGGCAGTCCTCCTGCTCTTAACATGTATAAAGTGAGCGCTTTTATTGATCATATCCACTATTACCCAAATATTGGTATTGGCCCTTCTTGATCTAGGCAAACCATCAATAAAGTCCATCGAAATGCTATCCCATTTCCACTGGGGGACCTCTAGAGGATGAAGCAAACCACCAGGCTTCTTCTACTCTTACTTGACTTGCTGGCATATCAAGCATTTAGAGACAAACTCAGCTACATCCTTCTTCATGCCATTCCAGGAGAAAACCCTTTTATGTCTTTATACATCTTGTCCCTGCCTGGGTGTATGGTCAACTTAGAATGGTGTGCCTGTTCGACAACGGTCTTCACCAAAACCCTTGCTTGTGGGACACATAGTCTTCCATCCTGTCTCAACCAACCCTTGTCATCGATGGAGTATCTATTGAGGTGACTAGAAGTCTCACCTCTAATTAGCTTATCCATCACATCAACTAGCTGAGGGTCTTCACGTTGCGCGGTTCCCATTGAGTCCAAAAGAGTAGGCCGCACCTCTAGCGATGCTAACAAACCAGGTACAAATTCAAAGGAGGGTCTAAAGTCAAAGTTTGCTATGTACTCCAAGCTTTGCCTTTCTACAAAGAGAGGACTTAAGGTCAGTTTTTCCTACTTAAGGCGTCTGCTACCACATTGCCCTTGCCAAGGGTATAAGAAATCTAAAAATCGTATGAGGCAAGAAATTCCATTCACCTTTGTTGCCTTAAGTTAAGATCTTTCTATGAGAAAAGGTACTTTAACGATTTATAGTCAGTAAACAATTCAAACCTTTCTCCTAGCAGGTAATGACGCCATGACTTAAGAGCGAAAACAATGGCAGCTAGTTCTAAATCAAGAGTTGGGTAATTTTTCTCAAGTAACTTCAACTGCCTTCCTCCATTATAAACTACTCTGCCCTCTTGCATCAAGACAGCGCCCAATCCTGTACTGCATGCGTATGTGTACACTATAAACATCTTACTCCCATCAGGCAATTTCAGAACCGTGGCTGTTGTTAGAGCCCTTTTCAATCGTTGGAAAGCAACATCGCAATCCAAATCCCAAGAAAAAGTTAGGTTCTTCTTTGTCAACCTAGTAAATGGTGCTGAGATCTTCGCAAAGCCCTTAATGAACTTTCTGTAAAAGCCTGTCAGCCCGAGAAAACTTCGTACTTTGGTTGCATTCCGTGGGATCTTCCAATCCTGCACCGCAACTACTTTTGCGGGATCCACAGCTATCCCCTCTTTGGACACTACATGTCCAAGGAACCTTACTTCATCTCTCCAAAAATGGCATTTAGAGAATTTTTCTTTCAGTTGATGTGCACGAAGAGTATCCATAACTTCCTTAAATGCAAAGCATGTTCTTCCTTACTTTTTGAGAAAATCAAAATGTCGTCCACGAAGACCACTACAAATAGGAACTCTATGAATACCCTACTCATCAAGTCTACGAAGTAGGCAGGTGCGTTTGTCAAGCTGAAAGGAATGATAAGCCATTCGAAGAAACCATCCAGGGTCCTGAATGCAGTCTTATCTATGCTGTCCTCAGTCACTCTTAGCTGATGAAATCCGGTGGCCAGATCTAGTTGGGAGAAAACCGAGGCACTTACGAGCTGGTCGAACAAGCCGTCTATTAAGAAGTGGGTGCCTATTCTTCTTGGTCAATTTGTTTAGCTCCCTATCGTCCATGCACAGGCGAAGTGAACCATCTTCTTTGGTTACAAATACAACAGGACTAACCTATTCGGAAATACTCCGCCTTATGAACCCCTTTTCAAGCATCTCTTTAACTTGCTTGTTGAGCTCTTTCCTTTCCCTTGGAGCCATGTGTCTAACGGGTAAAGAAATAGGTTTAGCATTATCAACAAGGTATATGCGGAAGTCTATCTCTCGCTTCGAAGGTAAACCCTTCACCTCTTCAAAGACATCCGAGTATTCATGGACCACTCTAATAGATTGCAAGTTTTCAACAGACGCATCAAGAGATTCTAGGTAATTAAGCATAACAGAATTCATGGGATTACAAGAGATTTCGAGAGTGTTATTGAGGCGAGTCATAAGTCTAACCACTCTCTTTTCACAATCGTGGATGGCACTATTATTGGATAACCAATCCATGCGTAGAATCAACCCATAGCCCGTGAAACCCAAAACATAAGCATTACATCTAAACCCAATGCTTAGTATAGAAATTTCCAAATCCAAACAAATCATTGATAAATAAGCCGAGCCCCTAATTGGATTTGAAACAACCATGGGATCCTCTACTATACTGGTATCTAGGTGTAGAGATTCAACTAAAGCAGTAGATATAAAAGAGTGCGATGCGCCAGAATAAAAAAGAGTACGAACTGGATGATCAGAAAGATAAAATAAACTCTCAACAAAACTATTTCTACCTCTTTCTTGCGGAGGTGCAATGAGAGCATGAATCTGCCCTCCAGAAGTGGATCTAGTCCTCTGCCCTTGCCCTTTCCTTTTTGGGCAATCCTTAGCCATATGTCCAGTCTCGTCGTATTGAAAGCAACCACCCATCTTCCTTTTCTTCTTTCTGCAGTCCTTAATCAGATGTCTAGGTATGCCACAAAATTTACACTTCCTCTTGTCATGGGGTTTGTTATTCTTCCCGCCTTTCTTGGAATCCGTCTTCTCATTCTGCGATCCCTCCACTTTCTTGTCTAGAGGTTCATCCACCTTTTCCTCCTTCTTGCCATCCTTGTCTTCCTCCTGTAACAGTGCCATGTCTACCAGTCTCTCGAAAGTCGCACCCATAGGTATATGGGACATAGCTAGGCTGTGCAGTGGCTCATTCAACCCTTTCATGAAACGGAGAGCCTTTTTATGTGGAGTGTTTACCAACTCCAGTCCGAATCTAGCCAGCTGGTTGAATTGTTTGACGTATTCCTTAACAGATAGGCTTCCCAGTTTGAGTGCTATGAACTTCTCCATCCGTAGGCTTCGTTCAGCTTGTGAGAGGAACTTCATTTCAAATCTCTTTATGAAATCCTCCCAAGTTCCAACTGGTCTCTCCGCATTATTAACTTCCCACCACTAAGAGGCTTCGTCCTTAAGTAACCATAAAGCCAATTGTATCTTCTGCCTATTGTCCACTTTGAAGATAACAAACAAAGCTTTTGTTCCCTTGAGCGAGTTTCTTCCTTCCACAAATGACTCAGTCCCATTAATGTTCTTTCCACCCATAGCTCGAAAGTCCCTACATATCTTCGAGAAAGCATTCACCCATGGAGGTGGGGGAGGAGGAACGGCTGCAGCTGGGGGAAGAGGAACGTCTGCTGGGCATGCGTCATTAACCCAAGCCTCCAGATACCTTCTGAACCAGCTAGGTATCGGTACGCCCTTAGGAAGATTAAGATCCCCAGACATGCTGAAATGAAAAGAAAGGTTCAAAACAAAGGATAGAAAGACAGTGCATATGGCTTTGGGGATTATGCCTTTAAAATAAAACAACACTTTTTTTGAAAATGCTTCTCTAAATTTCTTTTTGAAAAATAGTTTTCAAAAACTTTTATCTGATCTGGTAAACCATCGCTCTGATACCAAGTGAAACACCCCACCTCCGTGTGAAACACCCCACCTCCGTTAAGGTCACTCACAAAGGGAATGCATTAACTTTGGTGAAGCATTTTAGGTAAAAGACATAGATAATTTACAAGACAGACATATTAACAGCGGAAAACTGAAATCATTTCATAAATAGCGTGGTTCAATCAAAACATTACAAGCATTGTCTCAAAACCCAGCTTCTAAATTATTACAATGAAAGACTTGTATTGATTTAAAACTCCAAGTACATAAGGAAGCATAAAATAGTAGTAAAGCAGCATAAATCCTCAGTAAAAGTGTAACCACAGCCATAGCCCAAGAAGACAGAATCCAAGCAATACATCAACTCTCTTCAAACTGGAAAAGGTCTACACTAAGCTGAAGTATTCCCTCCCTGCGGATCGGGGGGGATGGAAGAAAAGAAGGCGAAAGAAAATAGGTCAGACATAAGTCTAGTAAGTCCAGTGATTATTCAGCATGTAAACAAGTAAAAGGATCATGACATGAATATACTGAACATAGGACAATACCATAGAAATAAGATAACATAAGATAAGGCAAGATAAACTGAATATACTTATCGCACTCATTTCCATTTCTCTGCACCTACTAACGAATGTTTCAACTACCATCATGTGTTCATAACAAAGTGATCCCTTTCCCGATCGGCTTCTACTCGCATGCATTTCTTACTTGTTTCATTAGGCCCCGCTCGTGTGTAGATACCTGTGTTGGCCCCAATCATGGGGTGTATCAATTCCCATGATGGAAACCTGACACGATTCAAGATGCACAGTGTATACTACTGATGCCCAGTGCCTGATTTTCCACTCCGAAGTACGTGCACGCCCATACTCCGTTGGAACTACATTGCTGCACCACCCGCCGCTATTTTGACCGCTTATAATCAGCCCAGTAATCGTGCCCCACCCTTCCTAGTTCAGGGTACCGTGATACATCTATGTAGGTTACTGCTGAAATGGGTCCCCGTTACTAGGGTTTCCTAATCAACATGTAATAACGGTTAAGTGTTCTCAAAATTTACATAACCTCACCCATCTGTTTAACTAACATGTTGTATTGGTTAAGTGTTGACTTAATTAACTTAACCCTGCCATTCTTAGCTTGTTTGTTCCTTAGCTTTAATTCATTCATTAAAGCACCAACCTCTCACATTAGATCTATATTGTTGTGATCGCTAGATGTTCCGGGCGGTTCCGGGCAGCCTTACACCGCAACTCATTCTAACCTCGGGTTTTTGGGCTTAATGTGCTAAACTCTCACATTAGATCTATATTGTTGCGGTCGCTGGATGTGCCGGGCGGTTCCGGGCAGTCTTACACCGCAACTCAATCTAACCTCGGGTTAGGCATGTTCATCTTTTGCTAATTTACATATTTGTCATATGTGTCAAAATTCATGTCTTTTTATGCCAATATTTCCGAAGTGTAGTTAGTACAAGTTTTATGCCACATTCACATGTTATGCCCAAAATTTACTCAATTAAATTATACCCAATTTCCCCCGCGTTATAATCGCACATACAACGAGATTCAATCTAAGTTCCGAAAGAACTTAGCATTCACAAAAGCAAGTAAAAAGGAAAAAATAGAGAAGGAGCATAAGGATTGACATAAGGAAAAATAAGCATGTAAAGATGTACCAAACTCAAGAATCATGTTTCAATGTTGTGCATTAACACTATGTGTAGACAAGCTAAGCAATTCACACCACAGGTATAAAGATTAGATAGAATTGGACTTAAGAGAATTACTAATTTAATGTACAACATGATAAGTCCCATTTGATAAATCACATTAGTCTCATAGGTATAGGTTGTACAACATGAAAAGTTTCATCCTATCAATCACAACAGTCTCATAGGCATAATGGGTTCTATTATGTCAGTCCAACAGTCTCATAGGCATGATAGGTTTTATTATGTCAATCCAATAGTCTCATAGGAATGATAGGTTCTATTATGTCAGTCCAACAGTCTCATAGGCATGATAGGTGCCATTACATCAATCACAATAGTCTCATAGGCATAAGCAATTTAGATTAGACAAAAGGATAGGCATGAATCAGAATTAGGCATCATTCTAGATCCCATTATTACAGTCATGATTTCTATTAGATGTTTAAATCTAAATAATAACTAAACTTACAGAAAAAGGATGGATCTTGTATTCTGGGATCTGATTTCTGAATTTGAAAAGCAATCCTTTGATGTAGACTCATGTAAGCACTTTCGTAGATGAGAGACATAAAAGACATTATGTACTCCAGCCAACCTTTCGGGTAGCTGTACTTTATAAGCCATTTTCCCAATCCTCTTAATGATAGGAAATGGCCCTACAAATCTTGGGGCCAGTTTTCCTACGGACCCAAAGCGAACGACATTCTTCAAAGGAGATACTTTAAGAAAAACTCTGTCCCCAACCTCAAACTCAAGGTTGGTCCTTCTTTTATCAGCGTAGGACTTCTGTCTGTCTTGTGCGGTCTTCATTCCTCTTCGTATCAAGTCCACCTTCTCTGAAGTATCTCTGATCATGTCAGGCCCAAGTACGAGCTTGTCTGTAAACTCCCACCAACAAGTTGGTAATCAGCATGGTCTTCCATATAATGACTCAAAGGGTGCCATGCCTATGGTGGCTTGGTAACTATTGTTGTAGGCGAACTCCACCAAAGGAAGGTGATCCTACCATGTTCCCCCAAAATCAAGAATGCACAATCTCAAGAGATCTTCTAATACTCTGTTCACTCTTTCCGTCTAACCATCGGTTTGAGGGTGTTAAGCAGTGCTTAAGCATAGCTGTGTGCCTACAGCCTCTTGCAAACTCTACCAAAACTCGCTCGTAAAGATAGGGTCTCGATCACTTACTATGCTGGAGGGTATTCCATGTAGTCGAACTACCTCTTTAAGATAAATGGATGCTAACGATGAGGCAGTCCTCCCGCTCTTAACAGGTATAAAGTGAGCGCTTTTAGTGAGCCTGTCCGCTATTACCCAAATACTGGTATTGCCCCTTCTTGATCTAGGCAACCCATCAATAAAGTACATCGAAATGCTATCTCATTTCCACTGTGGGACTTCTAGAGGATAAACCAGACCACCAGGCTTCTTCTGCTCTGCCTTGACTTGCTGGCATATCAAGCATTTAGAGACAAACTCAGCTATATCCTTCTTCATGCCATTCCATAAGAAAACCCTTTTTATGTCTTTATACATCTTGTCCCCGCCTGGGTGTATGGTCAACTTAGAATGGTGTGCCTGTTCGAGAACGGTCTTCATCAAATCCCTTGCTTGTGGTATGCATAGTCTTCCATCCCGTCTCAACCAACCCTTGTCATCGATGGAGTGTCTATTGAGGTGACTAAAAGTCTCACCTCTATTTAGCTTATCCATCACATCAACTAGCTGAGGGTCTTCATGTTGCGTGGTTCCTATTGAGTCCAAAAGAGCAGGCCGCACCTCTAGCGATGTTAACAAACCAGGTACAAATTCAAAGGAGGGTCTAAAGTCAAAGTTTGCTATGTACTCCAAGATTTTCCTTTCTACAAAGAGAGGACTCATGGTCAGCATTTTCCTACTTAAGGCGTTTGCTACCACATTGCCCTTGCCAGGGGTATAAGCAATATCAAAACTGTACGAGGCAAGAAATTCCATCCACCTTTGTTGCCTTAAGTTAAGACCTTTCTATGAGAAAAGGTACTTTAACGATTTATGGTCAGTAAACAATTCAAACCTTTCTCCTAGCCGGTAATGACGCCATGACTTAAGAGCGAAAACAATGGAAGCTAGTTCTAAATCATGAGTTGGGTAGTTTTTCTCATGCACCTTCAACTGCCTTCCTCCGTAACAAACTACTCTGCCCTCTTGCATCAAGACAGTGCCCAATCCTGTACTGCATGCGTCTGTGTACACTATAAACATCTTACTCCCATCAGACAATGTAAGAACCGGGGCTGTTATTAAAGCCCTTTTCAATCTTTGGAAAGCAACATCGCAATCCAAATCCCAAGCAAAAGTTAGGTTTTTCTTTGTCAACCTAGTAAGTGGGGATGAGATCTTCGCAAAAATCCTTAATGAATTTTCTGTAAAAGCCTGCCAGCCCGAGAAAACTTCGTACTTCGGTTGCATTCCGTTGGATCTTCCAATCCTGGACCGCAACTACTTTTGCGGGATCCATGGCTATCCCCTCTTTGGACACTACATGTCCAAGAAACCTTACTTCATCTCTCCAAAAATGGCATTTGGAGAATTTTGCTTTCAGCTGATGTGCACGAAGAGTATCCATAACTTCTCTTAAATGCAAAGCATGTTCTTCCTCAATTTTTGAGAAAATCAAAATGTCATCCACGAAGACCACTACAAATTTATTAAGTAACCCTCTGAATACCCTACTCATCAAGTCTACGAAGTAGGCAGGTGCATTTGTCAAGCCGAAAGGCATGACAAGCCATTCGAAGAAACCATCCGGGGTCCTGAACGCAGTCTTATCTATGTTGTCCTCAGCCACTCTTAGCTGATGAAATATGGTGGCCAGATCTAGTTGGGAGAAAACTGAGGCACCTACGAACCGGTCGAACAAGTCGTCCATTCTAGGAAGTGGGTGACTATTCTTCTTGGTCAATTTGTTTAGCTCCCTATAGTCCACGCATAGACAAAGTGAACCATCTGCTTTGGTTGCAAACATCACTGGAGCACCCCATTCAGAAATACTCCGCCTTATGAACCCCTTTTCAAGCAACTCTTTAACTTGCTTGCTGAGTTCTTTCCTTTCCCTTGGAGCCATGTGTCTAACGGGTAAAGAAACAGGTTTTGCGTTATCAACAAGGTATATGCAGAAGTCTATCTCTCGTTTCAGAGGTAAACCCTTCACCTCTTCAAAGACATCCGAGTATTCACGGACCACTCTAACAGATTGCAAGTTTTCAATAGACGCATCAAGAGATTCTAGGTAATTAAGCATAACAGAATTCATGGGATTACAAGAGATTTCGAGAGTGTTACCGAGGCGAGGCATAAGTCTAACCACTCTCTTTTCACAATTGAGGATGGCACCATTACTGGATAACCAATCCATGCTTAGAATCGACGTATAGCCCGTGAAACCCAAAACATAAGCATTACATCTAAACCCAACGCTTAGTATAGAAATTTCCAAATCCAAACAAATAATTGATAAATAAGCTGATCCCCTAATTGGATTTGAAACAACCGTGGGATCCTCTACTATACTGGTATCTAGGTGTAGAGATTCAACTAAAGTAGTAGGTATAAAAGAGTGCGATGCGCCAGAATCAAAAAGAGTATGAACTGGATGATCAGAAAGATAAACTAAACTCTAAACAGAAATATTTCTACCTCTTTCTTGCGGAGGTGCAATGAGATCATGAATCTGCCCTCCAGAAGTGGATCTAGTCCTCTGCCCTTGCCCTTTCCTTTTTGGGAAATCCTTAGCCATATGTCCAATCTCGTCGCATTGAAAGCAACCACCCATCTTCCTTTTCTTCTTTCTGCAGTCCTTAATCAGATGTCCAGGTATGCCACAAAATTTACACTTCCTCTTGTCATGGGGTTTGTTATTCTTCCCGCCTTTCTTGGAATCCGTCTTCTCATTCTGCGATCCCTCCACTTTCTTGTCTAGAGGTTCATCCACCTTTTCCTCCTTCTTGCCATCCTTGTCTTCCTCCTGTAACAGTGCCATGTCCACCAGTCTCTCAAAAGTCGCACCCATAGGTATATGGGACATAGCAAGGCTGTGCAGTGGCTCATTCAACCCTTTCACGAAACGAAGAGCCTTTTTATGTGTAGTGTTTACCAACTCCAATCCGAATCTGACCAGCTGGTTGAATTGGTTGATGTATTCCTTAACCGATAGGCTTCCCTGTTTGAGTGCTAAGAACTTCTCCATCTGTAGGCTTCGTTCAGCTTGCGAGAGGAACTTCATTTCAAATCCCCTTCTGAAATCCTCCCAAGTTTCAATTGGTCTCTCTACATTAGTAACTTCCCACTAGTAAGAGGCTTCGTCCTTAAGTAACCATACAACAATTGTATCTTCTGCCTATCGTCCACTTCGAAGATAACAAACAAATCTTTTGTTTCCTTGAGCCAGTTTCTTGCTTCCACAAATGACTCGGTCCCATAATGTTCTTTCCATCCATAGCTCGGAAGTCCTTACATATCTTTGAGAAAGCATTAAACCGCGGAGGAGGGGGAGGAGGAACTGCTGCAGCTGGGGAAGGAGGAACGTCTGCTGGGCCTGCGTCATTAGCCCTAGCCTCCAGATACCTTCTGAACCAACTAGGTATTGGTATGCCCTCGGGAAGATTAAGATCTCCAGACATGCTGAAACGAAAAGAAAAGGTTCAAAACAAAGGATAGAAAGATAGTGCATATGGCTTTGGGGAATATGCCTTAAAAATAAAACAACACTTTTCTTGAAAATGCTTCTTTAAATTTCTTTTTGAAAAATAGTTTTCAAAAACTTTTATCTGATCTAGTAAACCATCGCTCTAATACCAAGTGAAACACCCACCTCCATTAAGGTCACCCCACCTCTATTAAGGTCACTCACAAAGGGAATGCATTAACTTTAGTGAAGCATTTTAGGTAAAAGACACGGATAATTTACAAGACAGACATATAAACAGCGGAAAACTAAAATCATTTCATAAATAGCATGGTTCAGTCAAAACATTACAATCATTGTCTCAAAACCCAACTTCTAAACTATTATAATGAAACATTTTGTCTTGATTTAAAACTACATGCACATAAGGAAGCATAAAACAGTAGTAAAGTAGCATAAATCCCCAATAAACGTGTAACCACATGTAAACAAGTAAAAGGATCATGACATGAATAAACTGAACATAGGACAATACCATAGAAATAAGATAACATAAGATAAGGCAAGATAAACTGAATATACTTATCGCACTCATTTCAATTTCTCTGCACCTACTAACGAATGTTTCAACTACCATCATGTGTTCATAACAAAGTGATCCCTTTCCCGATCGGCTTCTACTTGCATGCATTTCTTACTTGTGTCATTCAGCCCCGCTCGTATGTAGATACCTATGCTGGCCCCAATCATGGGGTGTATCAATTCCCATGATGGCAACCCGACACGATTCAAGATGCACAGTGTATACTACTGATGCCTAGTGCCTGCTTTTCCACTCCGGAGTACGTGCACGCCCATACTTCATCCGAACTACACTGCTGCACCACCCGTCGCTATTTTGACCGCTTATAATCAGCCTAGTAATCGTGCCCCACCCTGCCTAGTTCAGGGTACCATGATACATCTATGTGGGTTACTGCTGAAATGGGTCCCCATTACTAGTGTTTCCTAATCAACATGTTATAACGGTTAAGTATTCTCAAAATTTACCTAACCTCACACATCTGTTTAACTAACATGTTGTATTGGTTAAGTGCTGCCATAATTAACTTAATCCTACCATTCTTAGCCTGTCTGTTCCTTAGCCTTAATTCATTCATTAAATGTAATAACCCGGAAATCCGAACCAATTTAAAATTTTTATTTTGACAATTTTGATGAATTTTGAAAAATGAATTATTTTAAATAATAACGACGAGAAATTTATTTTGAATAGAATTAGAACGTATATATTTATTTGAATCGTCGTTAGAACATAAATATTTATTTTTAATTATAAAAGGAATTGGAAATGGCGCGGTAGTTCGAAAATTCGATTTCAAATTTCAAATTTCAAATGGATGTACAGGATTCAAAATAAACTGAATTTTAACGAAACCAAAAATATTAGAATCTATTTGAAATTATTTTTCCAACGAATCCGAAAAATTGAAATTTCATAGCGGGGATAAAAAGTTATGCCCAAATAGTCGTTATGGAAAATGTAGCCCTTAAAACAGAAAATTTTGCAAATGACCTCCGTTTTCGACGAAACCACTTTTGTTGGATCTGGGATGTCAAGTTATTGCTAGATTCCAAAATTCATAATTTTCTGAATCAATATGTGAGTGTGGCAAAAGGAAAACATGTTTTGACTGTTTCAGTCAATTTGGATCGACTAGAAAAGGGTCGTTTTTCAATCGGTCTTCAAATTTGACGAAATTAGTTTTGTTAGGACCATATCGCCAATACGAAGCAAGAAATAATTTTTTTGCAATTTTTAGAGTTAGTATGTGGTCCCGGTAAATTAAAATGAACGTTCAAATTCAATATATACTGATTTATGTTTTGAATTTGATAAAAACTGATCGTAACTGATGAATTAGCTTAAGGTCATATCCCATTGTATTCGGAATGGGGGTAATTAGCTAGGAGTGATAGTCGTTGGATTTGATTTGAAGTCCGTACGTAAAATTTCATTAAGTAGCAATATTAGAGAATTAAAATATTTTTTAAATATAATATATATATATATATATATATATTCAGACCCTCACCCCCCTTTTCTCCTTACAGTCAAACCTCAATTTCTGGAAAGAAAGAAAAATAGAAAAATAAAAAAAAAACTCTCACGCCTCTCAATATCACCGCCGTCCAGGCGATTGCCCTACGCCGCCACCGCGCGGTTTGCCTCCGACCTCCTCCTCCTCCTCGCGTCCGCACCACCTAGCAGATCGGTTCTCGAACGAAGAAAGCCCCAAACACGAAGTAGGCCTGCCAATGGTTGGAGCACCTCCCTCAGACCGGCTGCGCCCTTCCTCCACCGCCTCAGACCTCCCCAACGCTGCAACGAAACCCTCCGCCTCCGGCACCGCGCAGAAAGTCCCCTCCCCCATTCGCTAAAAACTGTAAGTAACTTGTATATTAAAAGCATCGTGAAAATAGTGATTTTTAGTTAGAAAAGATAGTGATTTTTGTTTAGGTTAATAGTGATTTTTATTTAGGAAAATATACGATTTTTAAACTAGAAATATACGATTTTTAAACTAGAAAGATACAATTTTTAAACTAGAAAAGATTAGATTTTTAAATCAAAAAGATTTGATTTTGAAATATAAAAAGATTTGATTTTTATAAATGAAAAAGATTTGATTTTTGAAATTACAAAGATTAGTTTTTATATATGAAAACATAGGGTATAAAAAAATGATTTTATTAATGTAGAGGAATAAAAATATGATTTTCATTAATGTAGAGTAATAAAAATATGATTTTTATTAAGGTAGAGTAGTAAAAATATGATTTTTATTAAGGTAGAGTAGTAAAAATATGACTTTTATATAAGAATAAAAATTAGTTTTTAGATACAAAGTAGCGAAGATTTTTATATATGCAGTGATATAAGAATAGGATTTTCATATATGAGGTAATGCTATAGAAATGCGATTTTCATATATGTTATAGCTATATAAAAATGTGAATTTTATAATAATGGTATGAATATAAAAATATGATTTTTATAATGAAAACATCGATATAAAAATACGATTTTCATACATGAAGTGATATTATAAAAAATACGATTTTTATACATATAGCGGCAATATAAAAATGTGATTTTTATATGTAAAGCGTTATGTTAAAAATATGATTTTAACATAAACGGTGTGAAACAGATCTCATTGGAAACACGGTGAAGATTTCCTACATATGAAGAGTCGCGGCGTTTGGTTTAGCTTCTTGGTGAGAACTCCTCACTTTTATTTTATTTTCTAGTTAAAATATATACTAGATGCAGACGGTGCTTAGTAGCACCCGACACTCGTCGTCCACAGACCATGGATGACTTGTTTGTTTGTTTGATGTGTTGTGAAAGTTGATTGTGTGATGCGGAATGGAATAAAATATTTTATAGTTAAAAATATTTTATAGTTAAAAATATAATTTTTAACGTGTATATGAATTAAATAAATATTTATAAACAAATCGGACGATTTGTTTATGTACACACATTTGATTGATATTGATTGGGACGATAAATTTTACACACCGCCCAACTGCACATATAAAACCTGTGTTTGATTGTTTGAAACCCCACACGGGTATTGGGATGAAATTGGACATACACTAATCCCAATAATTAGCTGTATGTCGATCGATTGATTGACAGGCTGTTATAAGCGTTAAATATTTATATTTGATGCTTATGCAGTGTAGAATGCACTTTGGATGATGGATTGCTATTTTCATTGTTGTTATACACATTTGTTGTGTGAAATCCATATAATCAAATTACATGATAATTGACTATGTCTGATTCCAGTTCAGAAAGGAATGAATATTTTAAAATAACGTACATTTTAAAATAATGAATATTTTCAAATAATATTCAGAAAAGAATCAAAATTTGACTTTGATGTCCGATTTGGGATGGACACGATTATATTTAAATATATAAAGCCATGTTGATTAGATTAACGCCATTTTGACGTGAACGATATTTATATAGATTTTATTCATTTTTATAATGAATATTGAAAGAGAATTGATTTCGAAATATAATATTTTGAAAATATTATCATTTATATATTAATGATAGGGAATATTCAATTTCGATTTGAAATTGAATATGAAGTTGAAACTGTTTTGAAAATGAATTTAAAATGATTTATAAAATACGTTTTAAATGGAAATCGACGAAATATATATTATATATATTATATATATAATATAATGGCCTGAATAGAACGCGCCGCGCTGCGGTAGTTCGCGAATTTTGACCATTGACTTCGAACGGACATTATGGGAGATCCGACCGTCGGATTCTCCTAAAACTGGAGTCGTTGGGTTCGTATCGAAAAGAGCTTTCTAGCGAATACAAGAAATTAGAAATCTAACGGTGGATTTGGAATTATGTCCAAATTAAAATAGGAAAAGGCAGTTGTAAGTGCAGTTCGATGACCGTTTATGGAAATCAACTGAAAGAGCCCTGATAAAATTATTAAAAATATCGATAATTTATGTAAAATCATAATAAATGATTTGGGAAGAATTGGGATGAAAAATCCCATATTTGGAAAGATAAAAAGAGATTTTTATCGAAATGAGCTAGTTTTGAACTAGAATTATAATCCAATTATTTTTAAAATAAATAAATTGGATTTGAAATGGTTTTAAAAATAACCAGAATTTCCAATATATATATTGGAAATGGATTTGAATAGAAATTGTCTTCGGAATATTTCTATATTGGATTTCGTGATTATACAGATATTGTTATGGAAATTTGAAAGATATACTTATATCGTTATTTCCAATACGATATTTTTTGGTCGTAGAATTTGATATTGAATATAAGCCGATATATTTTCTATTCAGAGCCTTGTATTTAATATCAAATGGGATTTTGGTTTGTCGTGAATGGTGTCTTCATTAACACTGTTCTTAAACCCAGTTGAGAAAAAGATTAAATCTTTTATTTAGATTTAATGAAGTATACCAATTAATTAATATTTAATTGGAATTGAATTGGAATTGATTTTTGGGTTTATCGAGAACGGTGTTTTAAATAACATTTGTTCTTTAACCCGATTATTAATGGAATGTGAATTGGGCTTATCGTGAACTGTGTTTTTAGCGACATTCATTCTTTAACCCGATTTACAATGAAATGGGATTTGGAATTTATAAATCTTTAGATAAGATTTAAAGGAGATTTTCCAAAGTAAAGTTTTCCAATTTAACAAATTTAATTAGAATTGAATGGAATTCGATTTGGTAATGATCGAAGTGGACTTCTGTTGAGGAAGACTGTTATTATATATGGAATTTAAGAGGCTCTACCATTATTCCATTTATAGTATCGGTTGGATATAGAAGTTTGTCTTGATTATATCTATCGATTTGTTTTCCATGAAGATTCCATTGTCAATGGAATGTGATTTTGGGTTGTCGAGAATGGTATCTTTAATAATACTGTTCTTAGACCCAACAGAGTTAAGAATATCAGAAACTAACTGGAGATTAGTTAAGTTGAATGGTTTTCTGGGTATTGATCTGATGTTGGTTTCGGCCTTCGGGGTTAATACTTAAGGAATTGTTCACTTGCTAATTTACGGTTAAGGGTTGATGGAATGGAATGTGATTTTGGGGTTTATCGTGAACCGTGTTTAATGACATTGGTTCTTTAACCCAGTTAAAAGACAGGTTATGATTTCCCAAGTAAAATAATCATTAATATTGATTTTTGGGAAGATTAAAACCAAGTGGAGTTTTAATGAATCTTTAATTAGATTGAAATGATCGAGAATGGAGTATCACCAGTTTTGCTCCAGGCGATAGTTAAATCTTTAATTAGATTTGAACTTGAAATGGTAATTGAATTTACCGATAACACCATGGTGTTAGATATGAAGTATTACCAGTTTTACTTCATGGGATGAATAGTTTGGGATTGGGAAATTAAACAAATGATTATTCGGTAAGGTGCGCTAATCCCGACTAGTCTAGATAAACCATAATTTGGTTTGAATTGATATTCAAAAGAAGATTAAAGAACAAATTTAAAGAATTTATCTTTGATAAAATTAATGGGAACCTTTCCAAAATAAAAGAATATTTGAATAAAGGAATATTATGGATTGGAATAAGGCGTATGTTGTGTTTTATAACACTTGTTTATTATATATGCGAGTCATTCAGAAAGACCGGGTTTATCCCATTCTGAATAAATGAATCGACAATGAAGACGGTGGTTGAAGACCGGAGGTCTTCACATCGTTTGGATAATTACTGATGATCTTGATTGGGTTGTACACCCAAGAGGAGGGAATCAGTTGGTGATCATCCAGACGTACTTGGAGATCGATGGATACGCAAGGAATAAGGTTCCTCCGATTTCGTCCGGACCTAAAACAAACTGGTAATTGGATGTGTGTCTGACATCGGATTTCATTCTGTGTGATTTATAGACATCGGTTGCATAGCGTGAATTGCCTGTGTGGCATGATGAGATGCAAATGATCAAGGCTTCTATTGAAAAGCATAGTCTTGTGGTTGATGATCAAAGCACGGCTTTAATACAGCATAGCTTTGTGTAGCGTTAATTCGCGAGCCTCACACACCGGTGTGAACCAGAAACAGGAGAGGACCTCAGGGAGGACATGCGTTTCTTTCTAGCTAGGAGTGTTGTCAGCGTTTTGCACGCCCTGGCATTTAACTTATGTGGATGATGGATAGGAGGCGCCTCGGTTATATCGGTCGATCCGGGACCGATGGAGTCATTTGGCTCATTTACGCCCCCATAGGGTAGGGAAACGTATTGTTCAGGGTTTAAGTTTAATCCACATCGAGTGGACCGGCCCTGATGATCCAAGGGCTTACCTGTGTCTGGGTCCTGAGACTCGGGCTAGACAGTCTCGAAGCGGTGAGGATGATCCCTTGCCTCGGTTCACAGACGGAAATCCAACTTCCAATACGTGACAGTTGCAGTTTTGATTGTAGAGCCTAGTATTGGCGACATGATATATGGTACCCACGCCGCCTAGGATTGATACATTTAGATTTGAAGTTGTTTTATACACTATGCACTTATAATAGTATCAAATGATTTGTTTTAACGTACCAAGCATGTTTGGCTATTATAAGGGAAAACCCTATCCCCCGGCTTGCGTTGCATTGTGAGATAGGACTCGGGTCTTATAATAGCTTCATTTTTCCAAAAAGCATTGCGTTGTTTTGTTATATGCACTGGTATTCTTAGGAGGAAACCCGTTCTATATTATGCGGCGTGGTGCCTTGATATATCTGATTTAAAGTAAAGTTTTAAATAACTGTTTTAGTTCTCACACTAGTTACATGACTGACCTGGAGTTTATTGTTTTAACCTAAACTCAGGATGCCCCTATTTTCTAAACGGGCAGCTAGTAGTTTTGGGTTTTGCAGATTTATATTCATAGGATCCTGGTCTACAGCTGGAATGATATTTGGAAAGCTCTGTATCCATATATCTCTTTCAGTTGTGTTTTGTATTTTTTTTTCCGCTGTAGTAATGTATTTAAATCTCTGATATATTTTTCTGATGTATAATATTCAATCATACTTTGTATATTCTTGTATTATGATGGAATTGTTGTAATTAACAATGAAATATTCTTTAGTTTGTGTTCTGATTTGTCGTGTTCTCAAAGCAATCCGGGCTTTCCTTCACGGGGAAGTTCGGGTCGTGTCAGTTTGGTATCAGAGCTCTGGTTTACAGAGCTCGAGAACAAGACACATTAGAACCTTACGAAATGATTCATAAGAGATTGGGTTAGTAATATCCAATGAGAATGACTCGTTAGATATAGGATCAGCAGTATCCTTGAATGAGTCCAAAGAGTGTGTTTTTAAAATTAAAAATGAAAACAAATTTTGCTTTGAAAATTTAAACCTTAACATAAGTATTTGAATATTTTATTTGTATTGAATTTGGACAATCTGATATATGAAGATTTTGCATATACGCCTAGTTAGCGTGTATACGAAGTCCTAAAAATACTGGATAGATATAGAATCACACTCTAGTTACCTGGAGATGATACTGATGATTGATATATCATCATCAGTGTTTGTGTTCGCGTTTCGAAAGTGGGATTTCTATATGATTCCAATTGACTGGTGTGAGAACAAAAACTAGATAGGGTTATTATTGTGACTTGGCATCAAAAACATGATTTTCTGTATATGTATCAAAATTATGAATTTGAAAAGCTAATCCACTAATTGATTGATGGTTGTGTTGTATGATTAGTTGTTATCTAAATAAAACCATTATGTAAAAGAAAGGTAAATTTAGGCCAAATTGAACCAAATATTGCACTGTATTGAAAATTGTTTGGAATTGCATGCATATACATGTATACACATTGAACAGGTCATTGCAAGGAGGCTAGAGCAAAGGAGTAAAATTGTTTGCCCGACAAATAGGTACATGTTTATTGTATTTCTTGGGGTTTTTGATGATCTTATGAGCCGATTGGCTAGCCGCTTGGCTATTTCTTTTTCCTTTTGGATTGGAGAGGCCTGTATGGCAATTTCGGGATTTTCCCGGCGCTCCCGTGGGAGGTTATGGCGAAATTATTCAAAAATTTAGGATGTTAGCCAAATTTTTGAAAAATTTGAATAGTTCTTAGAAACAGAAAAGTTGAAGAACTTAAGCCATAATGAAAGTTGAGTTGGTTTGTAAAACAGCTTTTAGCTTCGTTCCTTTTCGGGGACGAAAAGTTTTAAGTGGGGGAGATTGTAATAACCCGGAAATCCGAACCAATTTAAAAATTTTATTTTGGAAATTTTGATGAATTTTGAATATTCAAAATGAATTATTTTAAATAATAACGATGAGAAATTTATTTTGAATAGAATTAGAACGTATATATTTATTTGAATCGTCGTTAGAACATAAATATTTATTTTTAATTATAAAAGGAATTGGAAATGGCGCGGTAGTTCGAAAATTCGATTTCAAATTTCAAATGAATGTACAGGATTCAAAATAAATCGGATTTTAACGAAACCAAAAATATTAGAATCTATTTGAAAATATCTTTCCAACAAATCCGAAAAATTGAAATTTCATAGAGGGTTATAAAAAGTTATGCCCAGTTGAAATTTCAGAATAGTCGCTATGGAAAATATAGCCCTTAAAAATGGAAATTTTGCAAACGACCTCCGTTTTCAACGAAACCACTTTTGTTGGATCCGGGATGCCAAGTAATTACTAGATTCCAAAATTCATAATTTTCCGAGTCAATATGTGAGCGTGGCAAAAGGAAAACGTGTTTTGATAGTTTTAGTCAATTTGGATCGACCAGAAAATGGCCGTTTTTCAAACGAGCTTCAAATTTGACGAAATTAGTTTTGTTAGGACCGTTTCGCCAATACGAAGCTAGAAATATTTTTTCTGGAATTCTTAGAGTTAGTATGTGACACCGGTAAATTAAAATGAACGGTCAAATTCAATATATATTGATTATGTTTTAAATTTGATAAAAACTAATCGTAACTGATGAATTAGCTTACGGGACATATCCTATTGTATTCGGAATGAGGGTAATTAACTAGGCGTGACAGTCGTTGGATTTGATCTGAAGTCCGTACGTAAAATTTCATTAAGAAGCAATATTAGAGAATTAAAATATTATTAAAATATAATATATATATTCAGACCCTCACCCCCTTTTTCTCCTTACATTCAAACCTCGATTTCTGAAAAGAAAGAAAAATAGAAAGAAAAAAAACTCTCGCGCCTCTCATTCTCACCACCGTCCAGGCGATTGCCCCACGCCGCCACCGCGCGGTTTGCCTCCGACCTCCTCCTCCTCGCGTCCGCACCCCCCCAGCAGATCGGTTCTCGAACGAAGAAAGCCCCAAACCCGAAGTAGGCCCGCCGATGGCTGGAGCACCTCCCTCAGACCAGCTGCGCCCTTCCTCCACCGCCTCAGACCTCCCCAGCGCTGCAATGAAACCCTCCGCCTCCGGCAACGCGCAGAAAGTCCCCTCCCCCATTCGCTAAAAACTGTAAGTAACCTGTATATTAAAAGCATTGTGAAAATAGTGATTTTTAGTTAGAAAAGATAGTGATTTTTATTTAGGTTAATAGTGATATTTATTTAGGAAAATATACGATTTTTAAACTAGAAATATACGATTTTTAAACTAGAAAGATACAATTTTTAAACTAGAAAATATTATATTTTTATAAATGAAAAAGATTTGATTTTTGAAATTACAAAGATTAGTTTTTGTATATGAAAATATAGGTTATAAAAATATGATTTTATTAATGTAGAGGAATAAAAATATGATTTTTATTAATGTAGAGTAGTAAAAATATGATTTTTATTAAGGTAGATTAGTAGAAATATGACTTTTATATAAGAATAAAGATTAGTTTTTAAATACGACATATGTAGTGATATAAGAATATGATTTTCATATATGAGGTAATGCTATAGAAATGCGATTTTCATATATGTTATAGCTATATAAAAATGTGTTTTTTATAATAATATTATGAATATAAAAATATGATTTTTATAATGAAAAAATCGATATAAAAATATGATTTTCATACATGAAGTGATATTATAAAAAATACGATTTTTATACACATAGCGGCAATATAAAAACGTGATTTTTATATGTAAAGCGTTATGTTAAAAATACGATTTTTAACGTAAACGGTGTGAAACAGATCACGTTGGAAACACGGCGAAGATTTCCTACATATGAAGAGTCGCGGCGTTTGGTTTAGCTTCTTGGTTAGAACTCCTCACTTTTATTTTATTTTCTAGTTAAAATATATACTAGGATGCAGAAGGTGCTTAGCAGCACCCGACACCCGTCGTCCATAGACCATGGATGATTTGTTTGTTTGTTTGATGTGTTGTGAAAGTTGATTGTGTAATGTGGAATGGAATAAAATATTTTATAATTAAAAATATTTTATAGTTAAAAATATAATTTTTAACGTGTATATGAATTAAATAAATATTTATAAACAAATCGGACGATTTGTTTATGTACACACATTTGATTGATATTGATTGGGACGATAAATTTTACACATCGCCCAACTGCACACAAATAAAATCTGTGTTTGATTGTTTGAAACCCCACACGGGTATTGGTATGAAATTGGACATACACTAATCCCAATAATTAGCTATATGTCGATCGATTGATTGACAGGCTGTTATAAACATTAAATATTTATATTTGATGCTTATGCAGTGTAGAATGCACTCTGGATGATGGATTGCTATTTTCATTGTTGTTATACATATTTGTTGTGTGAAATCCATATAATCAAATTATATGGTAATTGACTGTGTCTAATTCCAATTCAAAAAGGAATGAATATTTTAAAATAACGTACATTTTAAAATAACGAATATTTTCAAATAATATTCAGAAAAGAATCAAAATTTGACTTTGATGTCCGATTTGGGATGGACACGGTTATATTTAAATATATAAAGCCGTGTTTATTAGATTAACGCCATTTTGACGTGAACGATATTTATATCGATTTTATTCATTTTTATAATGAATATTGAAAGATAATTGATTTCGAAATATAATATTTTGAAAATATTATCATTTATATATTAATGATAGGAAATATTCAATTTCGATTTGAAATTGAATATGAAGTTGAAACTGTTTTGAAAACGAATTTAAAACGATTTATAAAATACGTTTTAAATGGAAATCGACGAAATATATATAATATAATGGTCTGAATAGAACGCGCCACGCTGCGGCAGTTCGCGAATTTCGACCATTGACTTCGAACGGACGTTACGGGAGATCCGACCGTCAGATTCTCCTAAAACTGGAACCGTTGGGTTCGTATCGAAAAGTGCTTTCTAACGAATACAAAAATTAGAAATCTAACGGTTGGATTTGGAATCATGCCCAAATCAAAATAGGAAAAGGTCATTGTAAGTGCAGTTCGATGACCATTTATGGAAATCGACTGAAAGGGCCTTGATAAAATTGTTACAAATATCGATAATTTGTGTAAAATCATAATAAATGATTTGGAAAGAATTAGGATGAAATATCCCATATTTGAAAAGATAAAAAATAGATTTTTATCGAAATGAGCTTGTTTTGAACTAGAATTATAATCCAATTATTTTTAAAATAAATAAATTGGATTTGAAATGGTTTTAAAAATAACCAGAATTTCCAATATATATATATTGAAAATGATTTTGAATCGAAATTGTCTTCAGAATATTTCGATATTGGATTTCGTGATTATACAGATATTGTTATAGAAATTTGAAAGATATACTTATATCGTTATTTCCAATACGATATTTGTTGGTCGTAGAATTTGATATTGAATATAAGCTGATATATTTTCTACTCAGAGCCTTATATTTAATATCAAATGTGATTTGGGTTTGTCGTGAATGGTGTCTTCATTAACACTGTTCTTAAACCCATTTGAGAAAAAGGTTAAATCTTTTATTTAGATTTAATGAAGTATACCAATTAATTAATATTTAATTGGAATTGAATTGGAATTGATTTTTGGGTTTATCGTGAACGGTGTTTTAAATAACATTTGTTCTTTAACCCGATTATTAATGGAATGTGAATTGGGCTTATCGTGAACTGTGTTTTTAGCGGCATTCGTTCTTTAACCCGATTTACAATGAAATGGGATTTGGAATTTATAAATCTTTTGTTAAGATTTAAAGGAGATTTTCCAAAGTAAAGTTTTCCAATTTAACATATTAAATTGGAATTGAATGAAATTCGATTTGGTAATGATCGAAGTGGACTTCTTTTGAGGAAGACTATTAATATATATGGAATTTAAGAGGCTCTACCGTTATTCCATTTATAGTATCGGTTGGATATGGAAGTTTGTATCGATTATATCTATCGATTTGTTTTCCATTAAGATTCCATTGTCAATGGAATGTGATTTTGGGTTGTCGAGAATGGTATCTTTAATAATACTGTTCTTAGACCCAACGGAGTTAAGAAAATCAGAAACTAATTGGAGATTAGTTAAGTTGAATGGTTTTCTGGGTATTGATCTGATGTTATTTTCGGCCTTCAGGGTTAATACTTAGGGAATTGTTCACTTGCTAATTTACGGTTAAGGGTTGATGGAATGGAATGTGATTTTGGGGTTTATCGTGAACCGTGTTTAATGACATTGGTTCTTTAACCCAGTTAAAAGACAGGTTATGATTTCCCAAGTTAAATAATCATTAATATTGATTTTTGGGAAGATTAAAACCAAGTGGAGTTTTAATGAATCTTTAATTAGATTGAAATGATCGAGAATGGAGTATCACCAGTTTTGCTCCAGGCGATAGTTAAATCTTTAATTAGATTTGAACGTGAAATGGTAATTGAATTTACCAATAACACCATGGTGTTAGATATGAAGTATTACCAGTTTTACTTCATGGGATGAATAGGTTGGGATTGGGAAATTAAACAAATGATTACTTCGGTAAGGTGCGCAACTCCTGACTAGTCTGGATAAACCATAATTTGGTTTGAACTGATATTCAAAAGAAGATTAAAGAACAAATTTAAAGAATTTATCTTTGATAAAATTAATGGGAACCTTTCCCAAAGTAAAAGAATATTTGAATAAAGGAATATTCTGGATTGGAATAAGGCGTATGTTGTGTTTTATAACACTTGTTTATTATATACGCGAGTTATTCGGAAAGACCGGGTTTATCCCATTCTGAATAACTGAATCGACGATAAGTCGACGATGAAGACGGTGGTTGAAGACCGGAGGTCTTCACATCATTTGGATAATTACTGATGATCTTGATTGGGTTGTACACCCAAGAGGAGGGAATCAGTTGGTGATCGTCCAGACGTACTTGGAGATCGATGGATATGCGGGGAATAAGGTTCCTCCGGTTTCGTTCGGACCCGGAACAAACTGATAAATGGATGTGTGTCTGACATCGGATTTCATTCTGTGTGATTGATAGACATCGGTTGCATAACGTGAATTTCCTGTATGGCATGATGAGATGCAAATGATCAAGGCTTCTGTTGAAAAGCAAAGTCTTTTGGTTGATGATCAAAGCACGGCTTTAATACAGCGTAGCTTTGTGTAGCGTTAATTCGCGAGCCTCACACACTGGTGTGAACCAGAAACGAGAGAGGACCTCAGGGAGGACATGCATTTCTTTCTAGCTAGGATTGGTGTCAGCGTTTTGCACGCCCTGGCATTTAACTTATGTGGATGATGGATAGGAGGCGCCTCGGTTATATCGGTCGATCCAGGACCGATGGAGTCATTTGGCTCATTTACGCCTCATAGGGCAGGGAAACGTTTTGTTCAGGGTTTAAGTTTAATCCACATCGAGTGGGCCGGCCCTGATGATCCAAGGGCTCACCTATGTCTGGTCCCGAGACTCGGGCTGGACAGGCTCGAAGCGGTGAGGATGATCCCTTGCCTCGGTTCACAAACGGAAATCCAACTTCCAATACATGACAGTTGTGGTTTTGATTGTAGAGCCTAGTATTGACGACATGACATATGGTACCCATGCCGCCTAGGATTGATACATTTAGATTTGAAGTTGTTTTATACACTATGCACTTATAATAGTATCAAATTATTTGTTTTAACGTACCAAGCATGTTTGGCTATTATAAGGGAAAACCCTATCCCCCGACTTGGGTTGCATTGTGTGATAGGACCTGGGTCTTATAATAGCTTCATTTTTCCAAAAAGCATTGCGCTGTTTTGTTATATGCACTGGTATTCTTAGGAGGAAACCTGTTCTGTGTTATGCGGCGTGGTGCCTTGATATATCTGATTTAAAGTAAAGTTTTAAATAACTGTTTTAGTTCTCACACCAGTCACATGACTGACCCGAAGTTTATTGTTTTAACCTAAACTCTGGGTGCCCCTATTTTCTGCACGGGCAGCTAGTAGTTTTGGGTTTTGCAGATTTATATTCACAGGATCCTGGTTTACAGCTGGAATGATATTCAGAAAGCTCTGTCTCCGTATATCTCTTTCAGTTGTGTTTTGTATTTTTTTTCCGTAGCAATAATGTATTTAAATCTCTGATATTTTTTTCTGATGTATAATATTCATTCATACTCTGTATATTCTTGTATTTTGATGGAATTATTGTAATTAACAATGAAATGTTCTTCTGTTTGTGTTCTGATTTGTCGTGTTCTCAAAGCAATCCGAGCTTTCCTTCACGGGGAAGTTCGGGTCGTGTCAGTTTGGTATCAGAGCTCTAGTTTACAGAGCTCGAGAACATGACACATTAGAACCTTACGAAAGGATTCATGAGATATTGGATTAGTATTATCCAATGAGAATGACTCGTTGGAGATAGGATCGGCAGTATCCTAGAATGAGTCCGAAGAGTGTGTTTTTAAAATTAAAAATGAAAACAAATTTTGTTTTGAAAATTTAAACCTTATCATAAGTATTTGAATATTTTATTTATATTGAATTTGGACAATCTGATATATGAAGATTTTGCATATACGCCTAGTTAGCGTGTATATGAAGTCCTAAAAATACTGGATAGATATAGAATCACACTCTAGTCACCTGGAGATGATACTGATGATTGATATATCATCATCAGTGTTTGTGTTCGAGTTTCGAAAGTGGGATTTCTATATGATTCCAATTGACTGGTGTGAGAACCAAAACTAGATAGGGTTATTATTGTGACTTGGCATCAAAAACATGATTTTCTGTATATGTATCAAAATTATGAATTTGAAAAGCTAATCCACTAATTGATTGATGGTTGTGTTGTATGATTAGTTGTTATCTAAATAAAACCATTATGTAAAAGAAAGGTAAATTTAGGCCAAATTGAACTAAATATTGCACTGTATTGAAAATTGTTTCGAATTGCATGCATATACATGTATATACATTGAACAGGTCATTGCAAGGAGGCTAGAGCAGAGGAATAAAATTGTTTGCCCGACAAATAGGAACATGTTTATTGTATTTCTTCGGGTTTTTGATGATCTTATGAGCCGATTGGCTAGCAGCTTGGCTATTTCTTTTTCTTTTTGGATTGGAGAGGCCTGTATGGCAATTTCGGGATTTTCTCGGTGCTCCCGTGGGAGGTTATGGCGAAATTTTTCAAAAATTTAGGGTGCTAGCCAAATTTTTGAAAAGTTCTTAGAAACAGAAAAGTTGAAGAACTTAAGCCATAATGAAAGTTGAGTTGGTTTGTAAAACAGCTTTCAGCTTCATTCCTTTTCGGGGACGAAAAGTTTTAAGTGGGGGAGATTGTAATAACCCGGAAATCCGAACCAATTTAAAAATTTTATTTTGGCAATTTTGATGAATTTTGAATATTTAAAATGAATTATTTTAAATAATAGCGATGAGAAATTTATTTTTGAATAGAATTAGAAGGTATATACTTATTTGAATCGTCGTTAGAACATAAATATTTATTTTTAATTATAAAAGGAATTGGCGTGGTAGTTCGGAAATTCGATTTCAAATTTCAAATGAATGTACAGGATTCAACATAAACCGGATTTTAACGAAACCAAAAATATTAGACTCTATTTGAAAATATCTTTCCAACGAATCCGGAAAATTGAAATTTCATAGCGGGGATAAAAAGTTATGCCCAGTTGAAATTTCAGAATAGTCGCTATGGAAAATATAGCCCTTAAAAATGGAAATTTTGCAAACGACCTCCGTTTTCGATGAAACCACTTTTGTTGGATCCGGGATGTCAAGTTATTACTATATTCCAAAATTCATAATTTTCTGAGTCAATATGTGAGCGTGGCAAAAGGAAAACGTGTTTTGATAGTTTCAGTCAATTTGGATCGACCAGAAAATGGTCGTTTTTCAAACGGTCTTCAAATTTGATGAAATTAGTTTTGTTAGGACTGTATCTCCAATACGAAGCTAGAAATATTATTTTTGGAATTTTTAGAGTTAGTATGTGGCCCCGGTAAATTAAAATGAACGTTCAAATTCAATATATACTGATTTATGTTTTGAATTTGATAAAAACTGATCGTAAATGATGAATTAGCTTACGGGACATATCCTATTGTATTCGAAATGGGGGTAATTAACTAAGCGTGACAGTCGTTGGATTTGATTTGAAGTCTGTATGTAAAATTTCATTAAGAAGCAATATTTGAGAATTAAAATATTATTTAAATATAATATATATATTTAGACCCTCACCCCCCTTTTTCTCCTTACAGTCAAACCTCGATTTCTGAAAAAAGAAAAATAAATAAAAACTCTCGCGCCTCTCAATCTCACCGCCGTCCAGGCGATTGCCCCACGCCGCCACCGTGCAGTTTGCCTCCGACCTCCTCCTCCTCGCGTCCGCACCCCCCCAGCAGATCGGTTCTCAAACGAAGAAAGCCCCAAACCCGAAGTAGGCCCGCCGATGGCCGGAGCACCTCCCTCAGACCAGCTGCGCCCTTCCTACACCGCCTCAGACCTCCCCAGCGCTGCAATGAAACCCTCCGCCTCCGGCAACGCGCAAAAAGTCCCCTCCCCCATTCGCTAAAAACTGTAAGTAACCTGTATATTAAAAGCATTGTGAAAATAGTGATTTTTAGTTAGAAAAGATAGTGATTTTTATTTAGGCTAATAGTGATTTTTATTTAGGAAAATATACGATTTTTAAACTAGAAATATACGATTTTTTAACTAGAAAGATGCCATTTTTAAACTAGAAAAGATTAGATTTTTATAAATGAAAAAGATTTGATTTTTGAAATTACAAAGATTATTTTATATATATGAAAATATAGGGTATAAAAATATGATTTTATAAATGTAGAGGAATAAAAATATGATTTTTATTAATGTAGAGTAATAAAAATATGATTTTTATTAAGGTAGGGTAGTAAAAATATGATTTTTATATAAGAATAAAGATTAGTTTTTAGATACGAAGTAGAGAAGATTCTTATATATGTAGTGATATAAGAATAGGATTTTCATATATGAGGTAATGCTATAGAAATGCGATTTTCATATATGTTATAGCTATATAAAAATGTGATTTTTATAATAATGGTATGAATATAAAAATATGATTTTTATAATGAAAACATCGATATAAAAATATGATTTTCATACATGAAGTGATATTATAAAAAATACGATTTTTATACACATAGCGGCAACATAAAAATGTGATTTTTATATGTAAAGTGTTATGTTAAAAATACGATTTTTAACGTAAACGGTGTGAAACAGATCTCGTTGGAAACACGACGAAGATTTCCTACATATGAAGAGTCGCGGCGTTTGGTTTAGCTTCTTGGTTAGAACTCCTCACTTTATTTTATTTTCTAGTTAAAATATATACTAGGATGCAGACGGTGCTTAGCAGCACCCGACACCCGTCGTCCACAGACTATGGATGACTTGTTTGTTTGTTTGATGTGTTGTGAAAGTTGATTGTGTAATGTGGAATGGAATAAAATATTTTATAGTTAAAAATATAATTTTTAACGTGTATATGAATTAAATAAATATTTAAAAACAAATCGGACGATTTGTTTATGTACACACATTTGACTGATATTGATTGGGATGATAAATTTTACACATCGCCCAACTACACAAATAAAATCTGTGTTTGATTGTTTGAAACCCCACACGGGTATTGGGATGAAATTGGACATACACTAATCCCAATAATTAGCTATATGTCGATCGATTGATTGACAGGCTGTTATAAGCGTTAAATATTTATATTTGATGCTTATGCAGTGTAGAATGCACTCTGGATGATGGATTGCTATTTTCATTGTTGTTATACACATTTGTTGTGTGAAATCCATATAATCAAATTATATGGCAATTGACTGTGTCTGATTCCAGTTCAGAAAGGAATGAAAATTTTAAAATAACGTACATTTTTAAATAACAAATATTTTCAAATAATATTCAGAAAAGAATCAAAATTTGACTTTGATGTCCGATTTGGGATGGACACGGTTATATTTAAAAATATAAAGCCGTGTTGATTAGATGTAACAACCCGAAAATCTAGGCCAGTTTAAAATTTTTATTTTGGCAATTTTAGCGAATTTTGATTATTTAAAATGAATTATTTTAAATAATATCGACGAGAAATTTATTTTGAATAGAATTCGACGTATATATTATATACGTCGTCGTTAGAATATAAATAATTATATATAATTATAAAAGGAATTGAAAATGGCGCGGTAGTTCGATAATTTGATTTTAAACTTCAATTGAATGTACCAGGTGCAAAACAATCCGGATTTTAGTGAAACCAAAAATAATGAATCTAATTGATGATATCTTTCCAACGAATCCAGGAAATCAAAATTTCATAGCGGGAATCAAAAGATATGTCCAGTTGAAAATTCTGAATAGTCGCTATGGAATTCAGGCCCTTAAAGATGGGAATTTTGCAAATGACCTCGGATTTCGACGAAACCACTTTTGTTGGATCCGTGATGTCAAATTATTGCTAGATTCCAAATTTCATAATTTTTCGAATCAATATGTGAGCGTGGCAAAGGAAAACGCGTTTGACCAGTTTCAGTTGATTTTAATCGACTGGAAAATGGCCATTTTTCTAACGGTCTCAGAATTCGATGAAACTAGTTTTGTTAAGACCGTATCGTTAATACGAAGCTAGAAAATATTTTTCTATAATTTTTCGAGTTAATATGTGACCCCGGTAAATTGAAATGTGCGTTCAAAGTGAAAATATAATGATTTATATTTGAAATTCAACGGAAACTGATTGAAACGATCGAATCAGCCTACGATACATATCCCATTGTGTTCGGAATGGGGGTAATTAGCAAGGGACGACAGTCGGTGGGTTCGATTTCGAGTTCAAAATAAAAGGTTGCTTTCTGGAATTTAAAATTGAATAAAATATAATTATATTAATATAACCCTTACCCCTCCCCTTCTCTCTTCAGTCAAAGTCAAAAAGAAATAAAAAAAGAAACCGCTCAGCTAAACCCATCGATCCCTCCCTTTAACCCTAGCGTCGCCGCCATCAGGCGCTCCGCCAGCCGCCCCATCGGCATCCAAGGACGCCGCCTTCCTCCTCTCCTCGTTCAATTCCCCCCCAAATCCTCATCCGCCCAAACCACGCCACCAGTCGCCCAAAGGCCCACCTCAGGCGTCGCCGGCCAGAGCCCGACCTCCCTCACCCCATCGACGACATCACGCGCCGCCATCACCCCCTGCGCAACCTCGAGACCGCCCAACAGCCCCTCCCCGCTCACAAACTCCTACTGTAAGTTATTTATCGTTATTTATATTTGTTTGTTCAATGTAATTAGCTTCAAATAAGGATCTTTGAAATGTAAACACCGTATTAGGAATGCGACTTTTATCCATTTAGCATTGAAAGTAAAAATGGGATTTTTATATATTGAATAGCAAAGTAAAAAATTCGATTTCTATATATTGAATAGCAAAGTAAAAAATTCGATTTTTATATATTGAATAGCGAAGTAAAAATTCGATTTTAATCTATTGAATAGAAAAGTAAAAATTCGATTTTTATATATTGAATAACGAAGTAAAAATTCGATTTTTATATATTGAATAGCAAAGTAAAAATTCGATTTTTATATACTGAATAGCAAAGTAAAAAATTCGATTTTTATATATTGAATAGCGAAGTAAAAATTAGATTTTTATATATTGAAAAGCAAAGTAAAAATTCGATTTTTATATATTGAATAACGAAGTAAAAATTCGATTTTTATATATTGAATAGCAAAGTAAAAATTCGATTTTTATATATTGAATAGCAAAGTAAAAATTCGATTTTTATATATGTAGTGAATACGGGCAACGAAAGCGACAAAAGGCGAGACCAATGAAGATTTCTATAAATGAAGTGTCGTGAAGTTGGATGGCTATTGGTGAGAACTTCTCACTCTTCAATTTCTTTTTCTAGTTATATATATACTAGGATGCAGACGGTGTTTAGTAGCACCCGACACCCGTCATCCACATACCATGGATGGCCTTTTTGTTTAATTGTTTGGTTGTGTAGTTGGTTAGATTATTTGGTTTGAATTGAATTGTTTGGTGAAATGAAATTGATTTGATTGATGTGTGAATGGCGTGGGCCTTCACTAGACCGGGGATAAGGCTAGGCCTTGTCCCGTTTCTAGTATCGTGCCGTTATGCCGCCTAAATTTTCTAAAAATAAGTTAGAAAAATAAAGATAACATTTTATTTAATAAATGAACCAAATAGAATATTCATAGGTTGAATAAAATAGTTTGATCGTTAAAAATATAATTTTTAACGTGAATGTGAATAAATAAATATTCATTTACAAACCGGACGGTTTGTTTATGTACACCTATTTAAAGGACATTGATTGGGACGATAAATTTTACACATCACCCAACTGCACAAATAAAACCTGTGTTTGATTGTTTGAAACCCCACACGGGTATTGGGAAGATATTTGACGTACACTAATCCCGATTGTTTAGTTGTATGTCGATCGATTATGAGCGTTGAATATTTATATTTGATGCTTATACAGTGTAGAATGCACTTTGGATGATGGTTGATTATTCATCGTTGTTGATATATACATGTGTTGTAGAAAATCCATATAATTAACATTATATGGTAATTGATTGGGCCTCATTCCAGTTTTGAAATAGAAATATTTGAATAAAAATATTTGAAATAGAAATATTTGAAATAGAAATATTTGAAATAGAATATTTGAAAATAGGAATATATGAAGCCGTATTGATTAGATTGGCGCCATTTTGACGTGAACGATATTTATATCGATTTTATTCATTTTATAATGAATATCGAAAGTGATTTCAAAATCTGATATTTTGAAGAGAATTGAATATAAATAAATTCGAATTGAGAATTGAATATAAATAAATTCGAATTGAAAATGATTAGAAATGAATTCGAATTGAAATTGAATATAAATAAATTCGAATTGAATTTGAATATAAACGAATTCGAATTGAAATCGATTTGAAAAGAATTTATATTGGAATATTCAATTTTGATTTGAAATTGAATATGAAGTTAAAACCGTTTTGAAAATGAATTTAAAACGATTTATAAAGCACGTTTGGAATGGAAATCGACGAAGTATATATTATATGTATTATATATATAATATAATGGCCTGAATAGAACGCGCCGTGCCGCGGCAGTTCGCGAATTTCGACCATTGACTTCGAACGGATATTACGGGAGATCCGACCGTCGGATTCTCCTAAAACCGGAACCATTGGGTTCGTATCGAAAAGAGCTTTCTAACGAATATTAGAAATTAGAAACCTAACGGTTGGATTTGGAATTATGTCCAAATCAAATTTGAAAAAGGTCGCTGTAAGTGCAGTTCGATGGCCGTTGATGGAAATCGACTGTATAGGCCTTGATAAAATTATTAAAAATAGTAATATTTTGTGTAAAATCATAAGAAATGATTAGGGAAAAATTGGGATGAAAAACTCCATATTTGAAAAGATAAAAATATATTTTTATCGAAATGAACTAGTTTTGAACTAGAATTAAAATTCTATTTATTTTTAAATAAATAAATTTGATTTGAAATGGTTTCGAAAATAACCAGAATTTCCAATGATTTCATTGGAATGGATTTGAATCGAAATTGTCTTCGGAATATTTCGATGTTGGATTTCGTGATTATACAGATGTTGTTATGGAAATTTGAAAGATATAGATATATATATCGTTATTTCCAATACGATATTTGTTGGTCGTAGAATTTGATATTGAATATAAGCCGATATATTTTCTATTCAGAGCCTTGTATTTGATATCAAATGCGATTTGGGTTTGTTGTGAATGGCGTCTTCATTAACGCTGTTCTTAAAACCAGTTGAGAAAAGATTAAATCTTTTTATTTAGATTTAATGAAGTGTACCAATTAAATAATATTTAATTGAAATTGAATTGATATTGATTTTGGGTTTATCGTGGACAGTGTTTTAAATAACACTCGTTCTTTAACCCGATAATTAACGGAATGTGGTTTTGGGTTTATCGTGAACCGTGTTTTAAATGACACTAATTCTTTAACCCAGTTAACGATTAAAACTAAGTGGAGTTTTAATGAATCTTTAATTAGATTGAAATGATCGAAAATGGAGTATCACCAGTTTTGCTCCAGGCGATAGTTAAATCTTTAATTAGATTTGAACGTGAAATGGTAACTAAATTTACCGATAACACCGTGGTGTTAGATATGAAGTATTACCAGTTTTACTTCATGGGATGAATAGGTTGGGATTGGGAAATTAAAACAAATGATTACTTCGGTAAGGTTCGTTAATCCCGACTAGTTGAATCGAAATTCAAAAGTATAGATTAAAGAATAAATATAAAGAATTTATCTTTGATAAAATTAATGGGAACCTTTCCCTATGAATGTGAAATTTAGAAACTAACTGTCGGTTAGCTAAGCAGAATGGTTTCCTGGATATTGATCTGATGTTGGTTTCGGCCTTCGGGGTTAATATTTGGGGAATTATTCTCTTGATAAATTTACGGTTAGTGACTGATGACTTGGAATGAGGCGTATGTTGTGTTTGTGTAACACTTATTTAAAATATACGCGAGTTATTCGGAAAGACTGGGTTTATCCCATTCTGAATAACTCATACGACGATATGTCAAAGATGAAGACGGTGGTCGAAGACCGGAAGTCTTCACGTCGTTTGGGTAATTACTGATGATCTTGATTGGGTTGTACACCCAAGAAGATGGAAACAGTTGGTGATCGTCTAGACGTACTTGGAGATCGATGGATATGCGGGGTACTAGGTGCCTCCGGTTTCGTTCAGACCCAGAACGAACTTGTAAATGGACTGTGTGTCTGACATTGGATTTTAGTCCGTGTGATTGATCTCTATTAAATATATATCTGTTTGGCGGTGGAGAATTTATTCTCTTGCTTAACGCCCTTCTCTGAGACGTACGAGCTCAAGGGTTATATATTGATGGATATCAAACGCATGGAGTGAATTGCCTGTGTGGCATGCCTAAGTGGCAATTGATCAAGGCTTCTGTTGAAAAGCAAAGTCTTGTGGTGATGATCAAAGCACGGCCTTTGTGGCGTAGCTTTGTGTAACGTTTACTTCGCGAGTTTCACACCCCGGTTGTGAACCAAAAACGGGAGAGGACCTCAGGGAGGGCATGCGTTTCTTTCTAGCTAGGGTGGTGTCAGTGACCTTCCAGCCCTGACATTTATATACTTTTCACCTGTGTGGTTGTTGTTGTTGCGAGGCGCCTCGGTTTGATCGGACGATCCGGGTCCGATGGAGTCATTTATTGGCTCATTTACGCCCCAAAGGGCGGGGAAACGCAGTGTTCAGGCATTTTAATCCACATCGGTGGACCGGCCCTGACGATCCAAGGGTCACTCGAGCTCTGATCCTGAGGCTCGGGCTAGAGAGTCTCGAATCGGTTGAGGACTATCTTTTGCCTTGGTACATAGATGGAAACCCAATTTCCAAATACGTGACTTTGCTATTTTGATTGTATAACCTATATATGGCGACATAGTGGTATGGGGCATTCATGCCGCCTATGATTGATACTTATGATTTGAAGTTGTTTTATACACTATACACTTATAATAGTATCAAATGATTTATTTTAAACGTATCAAGCATTCTTGGCTATTATAAGGTAAAAACCCTATCCCCCTGCTTGCGTTGCATTGTGTGATAGGACCTGGGTCTTATAATAGCTTCATTTTTCTTTATTTAGCATTGCGTTGTTGTTTTATGCACTGGTATTCTTGGGAGGAAACCCGTTCCGTGTTATACGGTGTGGTCCCTTGATTTACCGAACTTTAAAAATAAAGATTAACTGTTTTAGTTCTCACACCAGTCCCATGACTGACCTGGAGTTTATTGTTTTAACCTAAACTCTGGGTGCCCTTATTTCGACACGGGCAGCTAGTAGTTTTGGTTTTGCAGATTTATATTCACAGGATCCTGGTTTACAGCTGGAACGATATCCGGAAAGCTTTGTATCTGTATATCTCCCTCTAGTTGTGTATTGTATTATTTTCCGTTGCTATGTAATTTATTGTAATCTCTGATATTTCTGTGTAATATTCATTTATATTCTGTATATTCTTGTATTCTGATGCATTGTTGTAATATACAATTAAATGTTCTTTTATATGCGTTCTATTTTGTCGTGTTCTCAAGACAATTCGTTCTTTCTCTTCTCTTCAGAGGCCGGGGAAGTTCGGGTCGTTTCATTATATTAACGCCATTTTGACGTGAACGATATTTATATCGATTTTATTCATTTTTATAATGAATATTGAAAGAGAATTGATTTCGAAATATAATATTTTGAAAATATTATCATTTATATATTAATGATAGGGAATATTCAATTTCGATTTGAAATTGAATATGAAGTTGAAATTGTTTTGAAAACGAATTTAAAATGATTTATAAAATACGTTTTAAATGGAAATCGACGAAATATATATATATATATATGTATATATATATATATATAATGGCCTTAATAGAACGCGCCGCGCTGTGGTAGTTCGCGAATTTCGACCATTGACTTCGAACGGACATTACGGGAGATCCGACCGTCGGATTCTCCTAAAACCGGAACCGTTGGGTTCGTATCGAAAAGAGCTTTCTAACGAATACAAGAAATTAGAAATCTAATGGTTGGATTTGGAATTATGTCCAAATCAAAATAGGAAAAGGTCGTTGTATGTGCAGTTCGATGACCGTTTATGGAAATCGACTGAAAGGGCCTTGATAAAATTGTTACAAATATCGATAATTTGTGTAAAATCATAATAAATGATTTGGAAAGAAATAGTATGAAATATCCCATATTTGAAAAGATAAAAATAGATTTTTATCGAAATGAGCTTGTTTTGAACTAGAATTATAATCCAATTATTTTTAAAATAAATAAATTGGATTTGAAATGGTTTTAAAAATAACTAGAATTTCCAATATATATATTGAAAATGAATTTGAATTGAAATTGTCTTCGGAATATTTCGATATTGGATTTCGTGATTATACAGATATTATTATGGAAATTTGAAAGATATACTTATATCATTATTTCCAATACGATATTTGTTGGTCATAGAATTTGATATTGAATGTAAGGCGATATATTTTCTATTCAGAGCCTTGTATTTAATATCAAATGGGATTTGGGTTTGTCGTGAATGGTGTCTTCATTAACACTGTTCTTAAACCCAGTTGAGAAAAAGATTAAATCTTTTATTTAGATTTAATGAAGTATACCAATTAATTAATATTTAATTGGAATTGATTTTTGGGTTTATCTTGAACGGTGTTTTAAATAACATTTGTTCTTTAACCCGATTATTAATGGAATGTGAATTGAGCTTATCGTGAACTGTGTTTTTAGCGGTATTCGTTCTTTAACCCGATTTATAGTGAAATGGGATTTGGAATTTATAAATCTTTTGTTAAGATTTAAAGGAGATTTTCCAAAGTGAAGTTTTCCAATTTAACATATTAAATTGGAATTGAATGGAATTCGATTTGGTAATGATCGAAGTGGACTTCTGTCGAGGAAGACTGTTAATATATATGGAATTTAAGAGGCTCTGTCGTTATTCCATTTATAGTATCGGTTGGATATGGAAGTTTGTATCGATTATATCTATCGATTTGTTTTCCATGAAGATTCCACTGTCAATGGAATGTGATTTGGGGTTGTCGAGAATGGTATCTTTAATAATACTGTTCTTAGACCCAACGGAGTTAAGAAAATCAGAAACTAACTGGAGATTAGTTAAGTTGAATGGTTTTCTGGGTATTGATCTGATGTTGGTTTCGGCCTTCGGGGTTAATACTTAGGGAATTGTTCACTTGCTAATTTACGGTTAAAGGTTGATGGAATGGAATGTGATTTTAGGGTTTATCGTGAATAGTGTTTAAATGACATTGGTTCTTTAGCCCAGTTAAAAGACAGGTTATGATTTCCCAAGTTAAATAATCATTAATATTGATTTTTGGGAAGATTAAAACCAAGTGGAATTTTAATGAATCTTTAATTAGATTGAAATGATCGAGAATGGAGTATCACCAGTTTTTCTCCAGGCAATAGTTAAATCTTTAATTAGATTTGAATGTGTAATGGTAATTGAATTTACCGATAACATCGTGGTGTTAGATATGAAGTATTACCAGTTTTACTTCATGGGATGAATAGGTTGGTATTGGGAAATTAATCAAACGATTACTTCGGTAAGGTGCGCTAATCCCGACTAGTGTGGATAAACCATAATTTGGTTTGAATTGATATTCAAAAGAAGATTAAAGAATAAATTAAAAGAATTTATCTTTGATAAAATTAATGGGAACCTTTCCCGAAGTAAAAGAATATTTGAATAAACAAATATTCTAGATTGGAATAAGGCGTATGTTGTGTTTTATAACACTTGTTTATTATATACGCGAGTTATTCGGAAAGACCGAGTATATCCAATTCTGAATAACTAAATCAACGATAAGTCGACGACGAAGACGGTGGTTGAAGATCGGAGGTCTTCACATCGTTTGGATAATTACTGATGATCTTGATTGAATTGTACACCCAAGAGGAGGGAATCAGTTAGTGATCGTCCTGACATACTTGGAGATCGATGGATACGCGAGGAATAAGGTTCCTCCAGTTTCGTTCAGACCCAGAACGAACTGGTAAATGGATATGTGTCTGACATCGGATTTCATTCTGTGTGATTGATAGACATCGGTTGCATAGCGTGAATTGCCTGTGTGGCATGATGAGATGCAAATGATCAAGGCTTCTGTTGAAAAGCAGAGTCTTGTGGTTGATGACCAAAGCACGGCTTTAATACAGCGTAGCTTTGTGTAGCGTTAATTCGCGAGCCTCACACACCGGTGTGAACCAGAAACGGGAGAGGACCTCAGGGAGGACATGCGTTTCTTTCTAGCTAGGAGTGGTGTCAGCGTTTTGCACGCCCTGGCATTTAACTTATGTGGATGATGGATAGAAGGCGCCTCGCTTATATCGGTCGATCCGGGACCGATGGAGTCATTTGGCTCATTTATGCCCCCATAGGGCGGGGAAACATATTGTTCAGGGTTTAAGTTTAATCCACATTAAGTGGACCGACCCTGGTGATCCAAGGGCTCACCTGTGTCTGGGTCCTGAGACTCGGGCTTGACAGTCTCGAAGCGGTAAGGATGATCCCTTGCCTCGGTTTACAAACGGAAATCCAACTTCCAATACGTGACAACTGCAGTTTTGATTGTAGAGCCTAGTATTGGCGACATGATATATGGTACCCATGCCGCCTAGGATTGATACATTTAGATTTGAAGTTGTTTTATACACTATGCACTTATAATAGTATCAATTGATTTATTTTAACGTACCAAGCATGTTTGGCTATTATAAGGGAAAACCCTATCCCCCGGCTCGCGTTGCATTGTGTGATAGGACCTGGGTCTTATAATAGCTTCATTTTTCCAAAAAACATTGCGTTGTTTTGTTATATGCACTAGTATTCTTGGGAGGAAACCCGTTTCGTGTTATGCGGCGTGGTCCCTTGATATATCTGATTTAAAGTAAAGTTTTAAATAATTCTTTTAGTTCTCACACCAGTCACATGACTGACCTGGAGTTTATTGTTTTAACCTAAACTCTGGGTGCCCCTATTTTCCGCACGGGCAGCTAGTAATTTTGGGTTTTGCAGATTTATATTCGAAGGATCCTGGTTTATAGCTGGAATGATATTCAGAAAGCTCTGTATTCGTATCTCTTTCAGTTGTGTTTTGCAATTTTTTTTCCGCTGCAGTAATGTATTTAAATCTCTGATATTTTTTTTTGATGTATAATATTCATTCATACTCTGTATATTCTTGTATTCTATTGGAATTGTTGTAATTAACAATGAAATGTTCTTCTGTTTGCGTTCTGATTTTTCGTGTTCTCAAAGCAATCCGGGCTTTCCTTCACGGGGAAGTTCGGGTCGTGTCATTGAAGCACCAACCTCTCACATTAGAACTATATTGTTGCGGTCGCTGGATGTGCCGGGCGGTTCCGGGTAGCCTTACACCGCAACTCAATCTAACCTTGGGTTTTTGGGCTTAATGCGCTAACCTCTCACATTTGATCTATAATGTTGCGGTCGTTGGATGTGCTGGGCAGTTCCGGGCAGTCTTACACCGTAACTCAATCTAACCTCGGGTTAGGCATGTTCATCTTTTGCCAATATACATATTTGTTATATGTGTCAAATTCTTGTCTTTTTATGCCAATATTTCTGAAGTGTAGTCAGTACAAGTTTTATGCCACATTCACATGCTATGCCCAAAATTTACTCAATTAAATTATACCCAATTTTCCCTGCATTATAATCGCATGTACAACGAGATTCAATCTAAGTTCCGAATGAACTTAGTATTCACAAAAGCAAGTGAAAAGGGAAAAATACAGAAGGAGTATAAGGATTGACATAAGGAAAAATAGGCATGTAAAGATATACCAAATTCAAGAATCATGTTTCAATGTTGTACATTAACACTACGTGTAGACAAGCTAAGCAATTCACACCATAGGTATAAAGATTAGATAGAATTGGACTTAAGAGAATTACTAATTTAATGTACAACATGATAAGTCCCATTTGATAAATCACAATAGTCTCATAGGCATAGGTTTACAACATGAAAAGTTCCATCCTATCAATCCAACAGACTCACAGGCATGATAGGTTCATTTATGTCAGTCCAACAACCTCATAGGCATGATAGGTTCTATTATGTCAGTCCAACAGTCTCCTGGGCATGATAGGTTCTATTATGTCAGTCTAACAGTCTCATAGGCATGATAGGTGCCATCACATCAATCACAATAGTCTCATAGGCATAAGCAATTTAGATTAGACAAAAGGATAGGCACGAATAAGAATTAGGCATCGTTCTAGATCCGATTATTACAGTCATGATTTCTATTAGATGTTTAAATCAAAATAATAACTAAACTTATAGAGAAAGGACGGACTTGTATTCTGGGATCTGATTTCTGAATTTGAAAAGCTATCCTTTGATGTTGAAGTTTGATTTGAAGTTCTTCTAATCGATTACTAGTTTGGATTTATTTTTCTAGTTAGGAGAAGATGAAGGAGGCTAGGCTAGCTTGTAGACGAACAGCATGACGACACCATAGTCTTAGGGTTATGAGGTTAGGGTTTAGGTTTGGCTACGTATATATAGATGTCTAGGATTAATTCAAGCCTTTAGATTAGTCTAGCAGAAATCAGAGCCATCAACCAAAGAGATGTGTAATCCAGCCAATCATAGCACGACACATAAGCCCTAACACCTCAGAAGTTAGTCATTGGCCAATCAGAGAAGGCCACATCAGCTCAGGACTACAGAAATTCGTCACAGGAAGCAGATATCAAAGGGGTCGACTCCCTACAGGAGGTCGACACCCACCTATGTCGACTCCCCATGGGGGGTCGACACCCTGAGCGGGAATTTTCCCGCTCCGCCTGTTCTGTTCGAATATTGAATTTTGAACTGCATTTATTATTTAATTATTATTTTCTGTTTATTCTTGAAATCTTCTGAACTCCCTAATTTCTTCATATGGAGTCTGATTCACGCAAACTCGGACTCTGTCTCAAGCAGAATTCCGAGACGCACGCAATGGCGTAACCCGTTTCCCTTGATTCTTCTTCTAAAAATTAATTGTTCTTAGATTTGTTAATTTTAATATTCGCAGAAAATACAGGGTGTTACACATATTTTGTTGATTGATTTGGCGAGTGGTTTATGAATTCTGGTCAATACAGGAAGTACAAGTGTATCGATAGGTGTTTCTAAACACTTGAGCAGAGTAATTCGACATAGTATTGTTTAAAAGTGGGCAATGAAATAATTTTACCCAAAATTATATTTTATTATAGAAAGAATAGTTTTTTGAAATTACAATTAGATACGTATGTGTTGATTGGTATTATTATAATCAAATGAGATTATAAAATTGAAATGGTTGTATATATCCAAATAGAATTTGTATATAAATAAAATATACAAATAAGATGAACTGGAACTGAATTCAAACTAGAATTTGGAATTTAAATCCCGGAGAATTGGAAAAAATATATTTTCTAATGTATATTAGAATAATATAGCTTTGATTTGGAAGGATTTTCGAATAAAAATCATTTTAGATGGATTTTTAAAGTGATAAAGCACTGAACCCACTTCAGTAGCTAGAAAATAATTCTGATGATGACTACAGCATCATCAGTGTTCATTTTCGAATTTTTAAGTGATGAGTTGCTACCTTAGAAAAGTTTCTGATGGAAACTTTGTTTGAAAGAAAACAAGTTGGTTTGAAAATTCAAATGTTTTGAATTTGAGATAGTTATAAATATGTGTTTATATTTGTATGATTTCAAAAGGATTTGAAATAAAGCTCGGGAATTTGAATTTCAGAATTTAAATTTAACTTAACAAGTTAAATGGATTGAAGTGAATAAATTGATTTAGAATCAATTTGAATGAATTTAAATGTGTATGAATGGAATATGAATTAGATGTTACTATCTTGGTTGTAAATCATTTGAATTGAATAAATATGAGTATAGATCATGTGCAATGTAAACCAAAAGTTTTGTTGGAACTAAATTTTATGGAAATATGAAAGTTAGTTACAACATAAGTGAATTTACGAAAGGGAACGGGTTTGTAGCATTTTTTCTACCTTAGTAATTTCGAGGACGAAATTCTTTTAAGAGGGGAAGAATGTAACGACCCAAATTTTTGGTCGATTGATTTTAAACGTTTAATATTGTTTTAAATGTTGAGTTAGAAATGTAAATGGATTTTTATATGGAGTTTAACGATTTAATAATCTTTTACAATTTAAATTCGAATATATTAAATTATCATAATGCAAAAATGGAAATAACTGATTTTTTTTAATAAGAATAATAATAACATAGCAAAAAGGAGAATCGTGCCATTCTCCAATGGCTCACAAAAATAGTTTCTATAGAGATGGCTACAAAAACTATGCACACACAAAAATGGAAATACAAACTAGCCCAAGAACATCTCGAATACAATGGAGAGAAGACAAAACACATGAGAACAAACAGAGTCCATGCAGACATACGTGGCCTATCAAGTCAGATCTCAATTGCCAAAGTCTCGATGGGTTATCAGAAGACATATCAGTCACCAGTACAGTGCCAGCCTAAGACTTATAAGCAAGCTCGAAAACTCCAAGAAAAAACTCCTGATAATATGGAAACAGCAGCTCATCCAAGACCAAAGGATCCTCCTGAAAAGAAAAACCCATAAGCGCCAAAGTCTTCAAAGAAATTCGAGACTCAGTCACTATAAATCCAGGTCCTGCAGTACTAGAAAACAACATAAGATCTAAATAGGGGATGAGAAAAAAGAAGGAACAGAGTAAAAGAGCCCAAAACCAATAGAATCAGCCAATTCCTGCTCGAGGAGTGGTCGAAATCGTAATAACACCAAAAGTTCTTGCCAACCTCCTAGAGCGGGTGCCAACAAAACCCCTAAACGGTCTACCCCGGAAAGCTATGAAGACGTCATTTCTCACACTCCGGATGATGGACGGAGGATCCATAAGCACTTCATCAATTCTTGCCTTATTCCACGAGAACCAGATATGCCCGTAGATAGGGCAAGGAATAAGAAGAAAAAGGATCGAGCAAACCGATTTACCTGGGATGTTGGTCCACCAAATTCTCAGTAAATCTTCAAGAAAAGTGGCATTACCTCGGTAGCCTACCAGGTTCCCAAAGTAATTACAGAGAGAATTGGCGCAATCACCAAAAAAAAACAAATGGAATGAGGATTCATGGAAACCGAAAAGCAGCAAGAGCAACAGAAACGATAGGAGGTTGTCGTCTAGCGATAACCCGTAATGCAGGGCTTTCCACATGAAATGAGAAATCTTAAGGGGAATACGAACATCCCAGATGAAGGAAAAGAGGTGAAGTTGCGGGGATGGAGTCCTCACTTACTGCCAAGCCGCAGAAATAGAGAAAGGACCAACATCCTAGCCGGTTCCACCACCATGTGAATCTGAAAAGGCTTTCACTGATTGCATCCGTTTCCATGTCTCATTTGTGTAGGATGGGGTTCTGTAATAATTCGCAGCCGAAAGTCTGTGGTACTTTGCATGAAGGATCGTCACCCAAAGGGAGTCATTCGCTCCAAACCATGCCCACAGTTTGCAAGCAAAAGAACCACAAATGTCCTTAGGGTTTCGAAGTCCCAGGCCTCCCTCACCTTTAGGATGACAAATGGTATTCCATGAGATCCAATGTTGCCGACTAACATTGTCCTTGTTCCCCCAGAGAAAAGACGAGACCAAAGATCCGTAAGACCGGAAGAAAGAAGAGGTGGCAGTCATGGCAGTAAAGACGTGAGAACCTATAGAGTCTAGCACGAACTTTATGAGAACAAGTCTACCTTCCTGGGAAAGGAGGGTGACATTCAACGAACGATATTTTCCCTGGCTTTGTCCGTCAGGGGATCAAATATGGCATTAAGCTTCCTGCCTCTGTATAAGACAATAACGAGATAAGGTAAAGGAAGGGAATCAGCCTTGAAACCTATGAAAGTATCAATCCAAGAAGCACTCAACGGGGGCAGCCATTTCGAGGGGATGAAGCAGCTTTTACTAGTGTTAACGAGTTGCCTGGGCTTCTCTCGTACTGCAGGATAAGGGTGATAAGGGGATAGACAGAGCAACGACAACCAT